>CAUYLG010044863.1:0-10448 GCA_963573385.1 Cacajao melanocephalus
AATTAACAATTTTTTTTTTTTTTTTTCTAAAAAAATCTCTTGTCCCATCTAACACACTTTTTAAAAATATTGTTTTTTTTTTTTTTTTAACCCCCAATTTTTCATAAAAAAAAAAAAAAAAAAAAAAAAAAAAAAAAAAAAAAAAGCAGTTGCTATCCAAGTCTCTAACAAAACAGACTTTAAAATCAACAAAGATTAAAAATGAAAAAGAGCATGGCATTATGGTAAAGGGAACAATTCAACAAGAAGACCTAACTATTCTAAATATATATGCAGCTAATACAGGCACACCCAGATTCATAAAACAAGTTTGTAAAGACATACAAAGAGATTTCGACTCCTACACAATAATAGTGGGAGACTTTAACACACCACTGTCAGTAGTAGACAGAACAATGAGACAGAAAATTAACAAGGATATTTAGGACTTGAACTCATCTCTGGATCAGGTGGGCCCAATAGACATATACAGAACTCTCCAACCCAAATCAACAGAATATACATCTTCTCAGTGCCATGGTACTGATTCTAGAATCGAGCACGTAATTGGTAGTGAAACACTCCTCAAAAAATGCAGAAGAACTGAAATCATAACAGTCTCTCAGAACACAGTGCAATCAAATTAGAACTCAGGACTAAGAAACTCACTCAAAAACACGCTATTGCATGGAAATTGAACAACCTACTCCCCAGTGACTCCTGGGTGTAAACAATGATATTAAGGCAGAAATCAAGAAGTTTTTTGAAACCAATGAGAACATGGAGACACAATGTATCAGAATTTCTGGGACACAGATAAAGCAGTGTTAAGAGGGAAATTTATAGCACTAAATGCTCACCTCAGAAAGCTTGAAAGATCTCAAATCAACACTCTAGCATCACAATTAAAAGAGCTAGAGCATCAGGAACAAACTAATCCAAACGCTAGCAGTAGAAAACAAATAATATCAGAAAAGAATTGAACTAGATAGAGACATGAAAAGCCCTTCAAAAAAATCAGAAATCCAGGAGCTGGTTTTTTTTAAAAAAAAAATTAACAAAATAGACCACTAGCTAAACTAATATAGAAAAAAAGAGAGAGAAGAATCAAATAGACCCAACAAAAATGATAAGGAAATATCACCACTGACCCTACAGACATACAAACTACTGTCAGAGAATACTATAAACACCTTTATGCAAATAAACCAGAAAACCTAGAAGAAATGGATAAACTCCTGGACACAGGCACCCTCTCAAGTCTAAACCAGGATGATGTTGAATCCCTGGGTAGGCCAATAACAAGTTCTGAAATTGAGGCAGTAATTAATAGCCTACCAACCAAAAAAAAAACCAAAAACAAACAAAAAAGGCCAGGAGCAGACAGACTCACAACTGAATTCTACCAGAAACACAAAGAGGAGCTGGTACCATTTCTTCTGAAACTATTCCAAACAATTGAAAAAGAGGGACTCCTCCCTAACTCATTTCATGAAGCCAGCATTATTCTGATACCCAAACCGGAAAGAGGCACAACAACAACAAAAAAACTTCAAGCCAATATCTCTAATGAACATCGATGCAAAAATCCTCAATAAAATACTAGTAAACCGAATCTAGCAGCAAATCAAAAAAATGTATCCACCACCATCAGATCGGTCATCCCTGTGATGCAATGCTGATTCAACATATGCAAATAAATAAACATAACCCGTCATATTAAACAGAACCAAAGACAAAAAAATCACATGATTATCTCAATAGATGCAGAAAAGGCCTTTGATACAATTCAATATTGCTTCATGTTAAAAACTCTTAATAAACTAGATATTGAAGGAACATATTTCAAAATAAGAGCTATTTATGGCAAACCCACAGCCAATATCGTGTTGAATGGGCAAAAGCTGGAAGCATTCCCTTTGAAAACCGGTACAAGACAAGGATGCCCTCTCACATTACTTCTATTCAACATAGTATTGGAAGTTCTGGATAGGGCAATCAGGCAAGAGAAAGAAATAAAGGATATTCAAATAGATAGAGAGGAAGTCAAATTGTCTCTGCAGATGGTGTGATTCTATATTTGGAAAACCCCATTACATCACGCCCCAAAACTCTTTAAACTGATAAGCAACTTCAGCAAAGTCTCAGGATACAAAATCAATGTGCAAAAATTACAAGCATTTCTTTACACCAACGATAGACACACAGAGAGCCAAATCGTGAATGAACTCCCATTCACAAATGCTACAAAGAAAATATAATACTTAGAAATACAGCTAACAAGAAATGTGAAGGACCTCTTCAGGGAGAACTACAAACCACTGCTCAAGGAAATAAGAAGGGACACAAACAAATGGAAAAACATTCCATCCTCATGGATAGAAAGAATAAACATTGTGAAAATGGTCATACTGCCAAAGTAATTTATAGATTCAGTGCTATTCCCATCAAACTACCATTGGCATTCTTCACAGAAATAGAAAAAAAAAACCTATTTTCAATTACATATGGAATTAAAGAAGACCCCATATAACTAAGACAGTCCTAAGCAGAAAGAACAAAGCTGGAGGCATTATGCTACCTGGCTTCAAACTATACTACAAGGCTACAGTAACCAAAACAATAGGGTACTGGTACCAAAGCAGACATATAGACCAATGACACAGAACAGAGACCTCAGAAATAACACTACATACCTACAATCAAATGATTTTTGACAAATCTGCCAAAAACAATCAGTGAGGAAAGGATCTCGTATTCAGTAAATGGTGCTGGGAAAACTGGCTAGCCATGTGCAGAAAACTGAAACTATAGATGCCTTCCTTATGCCTTATACAAAAAATAACTCTAGATGAATTAAAGACTTAAATGTAAAACTTGAAACCCTAAAAACCCTAGAAGCAGACCTAGGCAATACCATTCAGGACACTGGCATAGGCAAATACTTCATGACAAAAACACCAAAAGCAACTGCAACAAAAGCCAAAGTTGACAAATGGGGTCTAATTAAACAGCTTCTGCACAGCGGAAGAAACTATCAGAGTCAACAGATAACCTACAGAATGGGAGACAATCTGCAATGCACCTGTCTGAGAAAGGTCTAATATCCAGAGTCTACAAGAAACTTGAAGAAATTTACAAGAAATGAAAACCACTTCAAAAAGCAGGTAAAGGATATGAACAGATAGTTCTCAAAAGAAGACATTTACATGGCCAACAAACATATGAAAAAAAGCTCAACATCACTGATCATTGTAGAAATACAAATCAAAACCACAATGAGATACCATCTCATGCCAGACAGAATGGTGATTATTAAAAAATCAAGAAACAGTAGATGCTGGTGAGGCTGTGGAGAAATAGCAATGCTTTTGCACTGTTAGTGGGAATGTAAATTATTTCAACCATTGTGGAAGACAGTATGGTGATTCCTTAAGGATCTAGTACCAGAAATACCATTTGATCCTACAATCCCATTACTGCATATATACTTGAAGGAATACAAATCATTCTACTATAAAGATACATGCACATGTATATTTATTGCAGCACTATTTACAATGGAAAATATATGGAACCAACCTAAATGCTCCTTAATGATAGACTGCTTAAAGAAAATGTGGTATATACACACTATGGAATATTATGCAGCTATAAAGAGGGATGAGATCATGTTCTTTGCAGGGACATGGATGAAGCTGGAAGCCATCTTCCTCAGGAAATTAACACAGAAACAGAAAACTAAATACTGCCTGTTCTCACTCATAAGTGAGAGTTGAACAATGAGAACACATGGACACAGAGGGGAACAACACACACCAGGGCCTGTTGGAGGCTAGGGAATGAGGGCAGGGAACATAAAGGGCCAGTCAATAGGTGCAGCGAACCACCATGGCACATGTATACCTATGTAAAAAACCTGCATGTTCTGCAAATGTATTCCATGTTTTTTAGAAGAAATAATAAGAATTTTTCAATGATGGTTTTTGTTTGATTTTGCCATCATTTCTCAACCCTGTACTTCTTGTCCCTTTCTGAGTTCTTAATAAATATTTTCTCTTTTGCTAGTTGTAATTTAATTTTCATTTTTGGTGATATATATATTTATTTTACTTTCTCCCCTTGTACTTTGAAAGCTTATTTTTCATGTGCTCCCATTATCCCAGCATATATTCCCTGTGTGCTTGTATCTATACTTTAGATCTTTATTTTAAAATGTTTTAGATTCATGAAAATATTTATCATGATTTTCATCTGCTCTGTAGCTACATTTTCTAAGATTTGTTTTTCTTCATTCTTTTCTCTTTTTTCCCTTGAAGTACCTCTGTAGAAAGATAATGCTGATTCTATATTTTTAAATTACTTATTTACTAATCTTGCAATAGGTATATGTAGAGGTTTATTTGTGGGAACTTCCAAGGTAGAATTCAGGATACCAGCGATTATTTCTGGTTTGAAGTAATGTTCTTATTGGCTGAGCATGGTGGCTCATCCCTGTACTTGCAGCACTTTGGGAGGCCGAGGCAGGCAGATCACTTTAGGTCAGGAGTTCAAGAACAGCCTGGCCAACATAGTGAAACTGTCTCTACTAAAAATACAAAAATTAGCCGGGCATAGTGGCGTATGCCTGTAATCCCAGCACTCTAGAGGCTGAAGCAGGAGAATTGCTTTAACCTGGGAGGTGGAGGTTTCAGTGAGCCAAGATTGTGCCACTGCACTGCAGCCTGGGTGACAGAGCAAGACTCAAAAAGAAAGTTATGATAAAAACACAGGGCTTTTCTTTGTGTGTGTGTGTGTGTGTGTGTGTGTGTGTGTGTGTGTGTCTGCATGTGTTCTGCCACTCCTCTTTGATTAACACAGATAATGGGCTTTAGTGCTGATCATAATTTAGTTCGTCACCTACCCTGACCAAGAGCCTCCTCTCTATATGTATAATGTGACTGTGTATTTCCTCATTCCTTGCTGCTCCTGTTATTCCATGATGCTACTTGGGGTCAAGGGAAGATCCTACTGCCAAGTTGGAAACTCACTACCATGTTGGGAATTCCAAAATAAAGAATAATTAATTTTTATTTTCACAGTGAGAGCTAGGAGGGAAAAACTATTTGGTCAGGTTTTTCTGATAAAAAAAACTTGCCTAGTCTTACAATCTTCCTGGGTTGTCCCTGTTTCCACTTTTTAAAAACTTCAGTGGATTTGGTAGTTCTTTCTCATCTATTGTAATTTGTGGTTACAGATGTCCAAGTTTGGTCAAAGATGATGTTTTTATATATTTTTAAAAATTATTCTTATTCTTTCGGTAGTCATTTTTAAGTGGTGAAGGGGAATAATGAACAGTGGTATGTCAGCATCTTACATTTTGAAATCCATTTTGTTGAACACACTTTGCATAATAATCACACAGCTATATTGTCTGTGTGTTATAAAACAGAACTCTATTCTTGTCACACTTATTAACCTCTATTTATCACCATGATAGGTGCTATCCTTCATAAATAGAGACATTTAAAAAAAATGTAAGGAAGACTTTTAACTTCTTCTCCATTCCGTACCATTTAAGACAAATTAGAAAATGAGGATTGAATTATATTTACCTACTAAAATAACCGATGCTCTCTTAAGATATGTTCTGGAGCTCCACAGGAATCCTAAGGTATCAGATATCAAATCTCTAATGTAGTTCCTATGAGAAATAATCTGAGAATAAAAAGTGGAGGGGGTGGGGAATTGTAGAAATAGCATATTTGCTCCCTCTAGAAAGGCTTCAGCATACCAAATCAGGACCAAATTAAAAGTTGAGGATTTTATTTTTGTGTGAACTATACTCTTGTTCCCAAACTCAATTCTCCTTTTCCATTCTTTGGTTAGCATTCACTTATCCCCATTTGTCTATCATTGCTGTTCATGCTGGGTTTCAGAGGACTAGCTCATGAGGCGGTGGCAAAGTAATTCTAGTTTTCTTTTTTGTGATCTGGGATGTTCTTCCTACATTAGTACCCATCTATAGCTCAAAATGGGTGGACAGGATGAAGAAGAAAAGATGGATGATCAATATTGAGAAAGAGGAAGTGGAAAATTCTAATTCCTCTCAGCTCCAGGTATGATCACTCATTTAAGATCTTTTCTTCCATTTTATTTTCTCCAAGATCCACTCTTATCCCCATCACAGTTTTTAATCACTTTGGATATCCTTTAAGTTTTGTCTACAACTCTTATATTAGTAAAAATGGAAGGACCACTTACGAGATTGTTACAGATATTGAGCACCACCATCTCAAAACTGTAATTTTCATCTTTGAGCAAATATGATGTTGACCACTTTAATTGTAAGGTACATATTTTTAATGTATATTTACATGCCTGTGAGACAGAAAAAGGTCAGTGAAGATCTATTTATCTGTTGTTAGATAAAACATTGTAGTTCTTTGTAAAATTATGAAAAAGAAGATCAAATGACTTACGTTAGCTACTCTTTCTTCGTCATCCTCCAAAAAGAGGATTAGGGGCACTAAGCCTCCTAGAACCATATCACTCAGCATCCATGTGTACTGACTCATTTCTCTAAGTAACTCACCAAAATGTCGAATTGCCATACTTCGAATGCCTCCATTAATCTGAAAAAGAAAAAGGTCTTATTTGAAAATATCAGGGCTTTTTTCTTCAATCAATAATCCACACACACACACACACAGGATGTAAGTATACATACTATATATGTACATGTGTATATGAACATACTATATGAAATTTTAATTTATTTTTAGAAAAAAATTCACCTTGGGTTTAAGTAGTTAGTGCACCTTTTAATTTTAAAATAATATCTGTTATTCACAATAGACAAGATATAGAATTAACCTAATTGTCCATCAATGGAACAACTGAAATACTTTTCAGCCTTAAAAAAGAATAAAATCTTGTCATGTACAACATGGATGAACTTGGAGGACATGATGCTATTTGAAATCAGCCAGGAAGAAAAAGACAAATATTGCATGATCTCGCTTATATGTGGAATATTAAAAGGTTGAACTCATAGAAGAGGAGAACATCATGCTATTTGAAATCATCCAGGAGTAGAAAGACAAATATTGCATGATCTCACTTATATGTGGAATATTAAAAGGTTGAACACATAGAAGAGGAGAGTGGGACTAGGTTGCCAGCAGCTAAAGGGTGATGAGAGGCACTGGGGGAGATGTTGGTTAAAGGATATGAAGTTTCTGTTTGACAGGATGAATAAATTCTAGAGATCTGATTTAAGTCTAGTTATATTAGACTATAGTTAATAATGTAATTTAGACTTAAAAATTTACAAAGAGATTAGATCTTAAATGTTCTCACCACAAAATGATATGTGAGGTATGGCTATGTTCATTTTGTTTGATTTAATCATTTCACAATGTATACATATATCAAAACATCATATTGTATTCTGTAAATATATATAATTTTGTTATTAATTATGCCTTAATAAAGATGAAAAAATATATATATAGTAAAAAATGTACTTACCGAAATTCAGATTGCATTAAAAAAACTCCTGTGAAAAATGAGTTTCTTAAATTCAGGGAGATGATTAGTATTTAATGATGTCCTGAAAGTATAAACTGGAATGGTATGTATAACTTGGAGATAATTTTTGTAAGGATACTTAGAGTAATGTAACCATGCTCTGTTCAATGGCTGGAGGACTTGGCTGAGTTGCCACTGAATAACAATGGGAGCTCTTGGCATACTGGCATACAACTAGGTTTTCAAGGGCTATTTATGCCAAATAGGAAGGTAATTGGATAAAAATAATTCTAGAAAGGAAAAATTGCAAGTCAGAAGAGGTTAATTATTTTTATTTATTTGTATTTTATTAGAGACAGGGTCTCACTCTGTTGTCCAGGTTAGAGTGCAGAGACAGGATCATAGCTCACTGCAACTTTGAACTCCTCGGCTCTAACAACCCTCCGACTGGTTTCAAACTCTTGAGCTCAAGCAATCCTCCCATGTCAGTCATAGAAAATGTTGGGATTACAGGCATGAACCACTACACTTGGCCCAAATTTTAAAAAATATATTATCACCTTCTGGTTTTAAGGAAATGTTTATAATCTCGTATTGAAAATGATTTTTATATGAGCATTCTGACTACTTTATCAGATATATGACCTTGGCCAAATACTGACTTCTCTTTGCCTTAGTTTCTTTACATGAAAATTGGATAATAGTAATACAGTTGCTTAGAGATTTATGTAAGATAGCTCATGTAAGTCCTTTAGAAAAGCCCTGGTATATTAAGTGTTCAATAAATTAAGCTCTTTTTTTTTTTAACTTTAAGTTCTGGGATACAAGTGCAGAAAGTGTAGGTTTGTTACAAAGGTCTATATGTTCTGTGGTGGTTTGCTGCATCTATCATCCCATCATCTAGTTTTTAAGCCCTGCATGCATTAGCTATTTCTCCTAATGTTCTACCTCCCATTGCCACTCACCCCTCAAGTGGCCCTGGTGTGTGTTGTTCCCCTCCTTGTGTCCATGTGTTCTCATTGTTCAACTCTCACTTATGAGTGAGAATATGCAGTTTTCGATTTTCTGTTCCTGTGTTAGTTTGCTGACAATCATGGCTTCCAGCTTCATCCATGTTCCTGCAAAGGACATGATGTTCATTCCTTTTTATGGCTTCATAGTATTCCATGGTGTACATATACCACATTTTCTTTATCCAAACTATCATTCATAGGCATTTGAGTTGGTTCCATGACTTTGCTATTGAACATAGTGCTGCAATAAACATACATGTACATGTGTCTTTATAGTAGAATGATTTGTATTCCTTTGAGTATATATGCATAATGCAATTGCTGGGTCAAATGGTATTTCTGGGCCTAGATCCTTGAGTAATCACTACACTGTCTTCCACAATGGTTGAACTGGTTGTATTCTCACCAACAGTGCAAAAGTTTTTCTATTTCTCCACAGCCTCACCAGCATCTATTGTTCATTGGCTTTTTTTTTTTTTGATAAAAAGAAATGATTTTCCTTTATTAGTTACTCATATGCTCACTGTTACAATCATAGAATCCAGAACATATTAGGTTTGCTACACACTTACTTGTATGTTTTCTTTCTTTTTTTTTTTAAATTTTATTTTGGGCTCTGGTGTACATGTGCACATCCTGCATCCTGCAGGATTGTTGCATAGCACATACATGCCATGATGGTTTGCTGTCTCCATCCCCCCCACCCCCGTTGCCTACATCAGGCATTTCTCCTGGTGTTATCCCTCCCCATCCTCCCTTCCCCCCTTCCCAGCTTTCCCTCCCCTCCACCTCCACACCTAGCCCAGTGAGTGTTGTTCTCTTCTCTGTGCCCATGTTCTCATTCTTCGTCGCTCACCTATGCGAGAAAACACGTGGTGTTTTGTTTTCTGTTCTTGTGTCAATTTGCTGAGAATGATGGTTTCTAGATTCATCCATGCCTCTATAAGGGACACAAACTTGTCGTTTTTTTATGGCTGCCTAGTATTGCATGGTGCATATGTGCCACATTTTCTTTTCTAGTCTATCATTGATGGGCATTTGGGTTGGTTCCAGGTCTTGGCTATTGTAAACAGTGCTGTAACAAACATACGTGTGCATGTGTCTTTATAATAGTGTGATTTACAATCCTTTGGGTATATACCCAGTAATAGGATTGCTGGGTTAAATGGAATTTCTGTTTCTAGATCTTTGAGGAATCACTACATTGTCTTCCATAATGGTTGAACTAATTTACACTCCCACCAACAGTGTAGAAGTGTTCCTATTTCTCCACATCCTCTCCAGCATCTGTTGTCTCTAGATTTTTTAATGATCGCCATTCTAACTGGTGTGAGATGGTGTCTCAATGTGGTTTTGATTTGCATTTCTCTAATGACCAATGATGATGAGCATTTTTTCATATGTTTGTTGACCACATATATGTCTTCTTTTGAAAAGTGTCTGTTCATATCCTTTGCCCACTTTTGAATGGGTTTGTTTTTTTCTCGTAAATCTGTTTCAGTTCTTTGTAGATTCTGGATATTAGCCCTTTGTCAGATGGGTAGATTGCAAAAAATTTTTCCCATTCTGTTGGTTGCTGGTTCACTCTAATGATTGTTTCTTTTGCTGTGCAGAAGCTCTTAAAATTAATTAGATCCCATTTGTCTATTTTGTGTTTTGTTGCCAGTGCTTTTGGTGTTTTAGTCATGAAATCCTTGCCTGTGCCTATGTCCTGGATGGTGCTGCCTAGGTTTTCTTCTAGGGTTTTTATCGTGTAAGGTCTTATATTTAAATCTTTAATCCATCTGGAGTTAATTTTTGTGTAAGGTGTAAGGAAGGGGTCCAGTTTCAGCTTCCTGCATATGGCTAGCCAGTTTTCCCAACACCATTTATTAAACAGGGAATCCTTTCCCCATTGCTTGTTGTTGTCTGGTTTGTCAAAGATCAGATGGTTGTAGATGTGTG
>CAUYLG010044864.1:0-32377 GCA_963573385.1 Cacajao melanocephalus
AATCAATATTGTGAAAATGGCCATACTGCCGAAAGTAATTCATAGATTCAATGCTATCCCCATCAAGCTACCATTTACTTTCTTCACAGAATTAGAAAAAACCTTAAATTTCATATGGAACCAAAAAAGAGGCCACATAGCCAAGACAATCCTAAGCAAAAAGAACAAAGCTGGAGGCATCATGCTACCTGACTTTAAACTATACTACAAGGCTACAGTAATCAAAACAGCATGGCACTGGTACCAAAACAAATATAAAGACCAATGGAACAGAACGGAAGCCTCAGAAATAACAACATCTACAACCATCTGATCTTTGACAAACCTGACAAAAACAAGCAATGGTGAAAGGATTCCCAATTTAATAAATGGTGTTGCTGGGTGCGGTGGCTCATGCCTGTAATCCCAGCACTTTGGGAGGCCAAGGTGGGTAGATCACCTGAGGTCAGGAGTTTGAGACCAGCCTGACAAACATCGAGAAACCCCATCTCTATTATAAATACAAAAAGTAGCTGGGTGTGGTGGCACATGCCTGTAATCGCAGCTACTCATGGGGCTGAGGCAGGAGAATTGCTTAAACACGGGAGGCGGAGGTTGCAGTGAGCCAAGATCACGCCATTGCACTCCAGCCTGGGCAACAAGAGTGAAACTCCACCTCAAAATAAATAAATAAATAAATAGTGTTCGGAAAACTGGCTAGCCATATGCAGAAAACTGAAACTGGACCCCTTCTGTACACTTTATACAAAAATTAACTCAAGATGGATTAAAGACTTAAATGTAAGACCTAAAACCATAAAAACCCCAGAAGAAAACCTAGGAAGTACCATTCAGGACATAGGAATGGGCAAAGACTTCATGAATAAAACACCAAAAGCAATTGCAACAAAAGCCAAAATAGACAAATGGAATCTAATTAAACTAGAGAGATTCTGCACAGCAAAAGAAAATATCATCAGAGTTAACAGGCAACCTACAAAATGGGAGAAAATTTTTGGAATCTATCCATCTGACAAAGGGCTAATATCCAGAATCTAAAAATAATTTAAACAAATTTAGAAGAAGAAAACAAACAACCCCATCAAAAAGTGGGCAAAGAATGTGAACAGACACTTCTCAAAAGAAGACATGTATGCAGCCAACAAACATATCAAAAAAAGCTCATCATCACTGTTCATTAGAAAAATGTACATCAAAACCACAATGAGACACCATCTCATGCCGGTTAGAATGGCGTTAATTAAAAAGTCAAGAAACCACAGATGCAGGAGAGGATGTGGAGAAATAGGAACACTTTTACACTGTTTGTGAGAGTGTAAATTAGTTCAACCACTGTGGAAGACAGTGTGGTGATTCCTCAAGGATCTAGAACCAGAAATACCATTTGTCCCAGCAATCCTACTACTGGGTATATCCCCAAAGGATTATAAATCATTCTACTATAAAGATACATGTACACATATGTTTACTGCGGCAGTGTTCACAATAGCAAAGACTTAGAACCATCCCAAATGCCCATCATTTATAGACTGGATAAAGAAAATATGGCACATATACACCATGGAATGCTATGCAGCCATAAAAAAGGACGAGTTCATGTCCTTTGCAGGGTCATGGATGAAGGTGGAAACCATCATTCTCAGCAAAGTAACACAGGAACGGAAAACCAAACACCGCATGTTCTCACTCATGAGTGGGAGATGAACAGTGAGACCACATAGGACACAGGGAGGGGAACAGCACTCATGGGGGCCTGTTGAAGGGTAGGGGAGTAGGGGAGGTATAACATTAAAAGAAATATCTAATGTAGATGATGGGTTGATGGGTGCAGCAAACCACCATGGCACTTGTATAGCTATGTAACAAACCTGCACGTTCTGCACATGTACCCCACAACTTAAAGTATAATAAAAAAGTATATAACATATATGAATGTACACACATACATCTAAAATCATCTATACATATAAGTGTGTATTTCTCACCTCTGTGCATATATGTGTGTGTATTTATCTATCTACATATACAGTGTCACTATCCCTTATTTATTAAATAACATTAAATTATCATGTCCCAAAAAAACAAAGCAAGCAAGCATGGGGGCTGTACAGTGTCAACATCTTTAATGGTGGACAACCAGTTGTCTCCATTCCATATTTCAGAGTCCCAGGTTTTCCCAACCAGGGCTCTCTGCCCTTAGCATAACAGACCTGCTATTGGCTGAGGAGTCAAACATCCTGGAGCTCATCTGTAGCTGCTCTCTATTGCAGGAGGTAAGGGCCTCCTTGTGTACTCCCAAAAAGGCCTTTTGGCTCTTGGCCATTAACTGCTTATTAATGATGTTCAGTTTCTAATTATCCATCTGTAATACATTAATACAATTTATCAGCAACTATCCAACTCAGCTGTCATGGAAGGCATTGTTCTTACAGTTCTCAAATTCCTGAATTATTTTATCTGCAAGAGTGTTCCCCTCCACCCAGACATTTTCCTAATTCACCACTGGTAAAATCTTTAGCAACTGGGCCACGACCATATGCCAGGACACTCTGTGTCCACTTACCCTTCAAGATGGCATCCTTAACACTGCCAAGTGGTGAGTCAATAAATCCTAACTCCCCATATTTTCATCTGTTTGCTAAGACTCCAATTTCTGCACTATTTCTGTTAGTAGGAGTCTTCTGAGAGGCAAATGCCAAGGTGGGACAAGAAGACATCAAAGAGATACATTAGGAAAAACAACCTCGAGAGAAAATTGGGAAGATACTGGTGGAAACTGGGAGACATAACAGTCATGACACATGTGTGAACTGTGTAAACAGAGGAAGAAAAAAAGGAAAGAAGAAGAGGGGAGAAAGGAAAGCGGGAATAAGGAAGGAACAAAGGGAAGAAGGAAGGATGGAAGCAAGGAAGAAAGGAAGGGAAGAGGGAAGCCAGGAAGCATAGGAGTTCATAAACTACAGTGTAGTTCATAAACTACAGCGCAGTTCTAAGAAAGTTTTGATAAGGCCATGAGGCACCTTAAGCCAAAGACTCCCATGAGATAAATCCTGCTTCTTGTAGGAATGTTCCTGCTTTAGTATTCCTGCAACTCTTGGAATGCAATGGCTCAATCTCTGCTCACCGCAACCTCCGCCTCCCGGGTTCAAGTGATGCGATTCTTCTGCCTCAGCCTCCTGAGTAGCTGGGATTGCAGGCATATTCCACCACGCCCGACTAATTTTGTATTTTCAGTAGAGACGGTGTTTCTCCACATTGGTCAGGCTGGTCTCCAACTCCTGATCTCAGGTGATCCACCTGCCTCGGCCTTCCAAAGTGCTGCGATTACAGGCTTGAGCCACCTCGCCAGGCCGTATTCCTGCAACTCTTAGTCATTGACTGAGGGCAGCCAATGGGAAGAGTGGTCTTGGCAAGAATGCAGTGATGCATTCGGACCAGATCATCTGGAGAGATCAGTCAGTTGTGATCCTTTCAGTCAGAGACACAAGAGGTATATTCCTCATGGTTGCCACACTTTATATGTCCAAGGGAAAGGGGGAACCATCTTTTGCAGGAATTCAGGTATCTGATACATGCAACTAAATGGCCCAGCTTGACCACCTGACAATGAATGTGGCCCACAAGTTCCAAGCCCTACACACATGTACAAAGCTTGCAGACTGGCCAGGCATGGTGGCTCATGTCTGTAAATCCCAGCACACTGGGAGGCTATGGTAGGAGAATCACTTGAGTACAGAATTGTGAGACCAGCCTGGGTGACATAGTGAGACCCCCATCTCAAAAAAAAAAAAAAAAAAGAAAGAAAGAAAGAAAAAAATTAGCTGGGCCTAGTGGCCCATGCTTGTAGTCCCAACTACATGGGAGGCTGAGGTGGGAGGATTGCTTGAGCCCAGGAGGTTGAGGCTGCAGTGAGCTACAATTGTGCCATTGCACTTCAGCCTGAGTGATACAGCTTTTCTTTTTAAGTTCTACCTTTTTAAAAATACTTGGACAGCCAAGGATTACTGATCATTTAAGGAAAGTTTCTAATAAGAACTTCAGAGGTCAAAACAAATACAAACAACCATAAAAATGGCAAAATCACAACCTGAGAAAATTAGAGATTATTCAAGAAGATATATATTTGTCTCCTGTTAGCCTCAGGAAAATAAGATAGGTTACCACATGCAAGTAGAAAACAGAATTTTTGTGTAAAAAATTTAGAGACCAATAACAACAAAAATTTCTTGGAAATTATGAAAACAGAAATGAAAAACTCAGTAAATACATTGAAAATATAGTTGAAGAAATTTAAGCAAAAAGAAAAAGAATTAGAAAATAGGAAGGAGGCCAGGTATGGTAGCTCAAGCCTGTAATCTCAGCACTTTGGGAAGCTGAAATGAGAAGATCACTTAAGCTCAAGAGTTCCAGACCAGACTGGGCAGTATAGAGAGACTCCATCTCTTTAAAAAAAGAAAAAAAAATACGAGACAAAAGACAATAAAAGTAAAGGATCAGTATAAAGATTCAACACCAAATTATAAGAGTTACAGAAACAGAGAAGTGGGGAGAGAGGCATCAATGAAATAATTTATGGAAATATTCTCAGAACTGAAGTGCATCAGTTCCTCAATTGAGAGCATCCATGAAGTGCCAAACTCCCCCAAAGAGTAAAATTAATCCCAGCTCTGGAGATATCATTATGAAATTTCATAAAACCTGAGACAAAATAAAGAATCTTAAAACACTTTTTCCCCTCAGAGAGTTGGAAAATTCAATTATTTTTCACAGAGGATTAAGAATCAGAGTGGCAATGAATTTTTCAAGAGCAGCACTGGAAGCTAGGAAAACTGTAGCAAAGCCTTTAATATTCTGAAATAGAATTATTACCAATAAATATAGCTGGTCAAACCAAGTCAACTAATTGTCCTCATAGAAAAAAAGAGACATCATAAGATATACAAGGTCTCAAAAAATGATTCTCTACACATCAGTTCTCAAAAAGCTACTAGAAGATATGCTTTGTCAAAATGAAAGGGTAAACCAAGGAAGAAGACATATCTAGGAAAGAAGCAATCTGTTATGGGCTGAATGTGGCCCCAAAATTTATATGCTGAAGTTCTAACCTCAGTACCTCAGAATGTGACTGTATTTGGAGATATGGCTTCTAAAGAGGTAATTAAGGTACAATGAGGTTATATGGGTAGACCCTAATTCAATATGAACAGTGCCCTTATTAGAAGAGGAGATTAGGACACAGACACACACAGAGGAAGGACTGTGAACATAGAGAGAAGACAACAATGTACAAGGAGAGAGGCCTTAAAGGAAATCAACCTTGCCAACACCTTGATCTCAGACTTCCAGCCTCTAGAGCTGTGAGAAAATATATTTCTGTTGTTTAAGCCATTCAGTCTGTGATACTTTATTATGGAAGCCCTAGCAAATGAGTGTAGGACCTACTATAAAAGGATGAAAGGTGTGCCTAGGATGATGGCAAAGGAACACTCCAAATGACAGCCAAGGCATACCTGGAGAGCGAGTAATGCAATTTGAGCAAGTTGGGAATCTCTGGGAGAGATGTCTCCAAGAAGATGAAACTAATAGAACATTTTACGTGTTTAAATATATTGAACATACAATTGAGGGAGAATCTGGGGACAAATGACCAATAAGTACATAGAAAACTAAGAATACAATCAAATAAATAGAAGGCAATTATCAACTCCTTAAAAAATAAAAAGTTGTGAAGGAAAGAAAGGGCAGTCATGACATATTACATAATATATCTGTGAATATAGTCTCAATCATGTAAACACTGAAGGCTGATCAAATCTTCAGAAGACAAAAGGTTGTGTAGGAACAGAAAGGTAATCATGGCACATTATATGATGTACCTGTGAACAGCATTTGCATAGCTTCAATCATGTAAATACTGAATACTGATTTGACCCGAATTGTCATATTAACTATATTGGGGGTGACAGGAGTCTGTGTATGTAGGTGTGTGACAGAGATGGAGGCCACGGGAGGCAGGGAAAGGAAGCTTCCCAGATATTCCATACTGATTAATCAGTTGGTAGTATCAGAAGTAGAAATATCAAGTGTCAAGAACTGTGAAGAATCTGAGATTTTACCATACTTTAAGCTATCAAGTTAGCCTGCCACAGTTCATGTATGCTAACTGAAAATATGAAACTCTGGCGTCAGAAGCCATGTACTTTGTCAGTCATGGCACAGCAAGTGGTAAGAGCTTCATGTTCACAATCATTGCCTTTACAATCAGTCCCATGAGGGTGATGTGTGGCAGCCCAGGTGGATACTATACATGCAATAGCCCTTTTATAGTGGGCTACTAACAAACCTGTCCAGCCTTTGCCCCAGAAGGAGACATTATCTTTATTATACTGGACAATGAGCAAACCTGATCTCTACTCCAGAGAGACTATCTCTTCTAATGCTTTTCTATACCTACATCCAAAATAGATAGCTTGGAAAAAAAGCTGTAAGTGACTCTGCTTGTGAGACATTCAAAAATGCAAGAAATTCATGGAGAATTGTCTCTCAACATCAAGAAATAACAATGTAAGCACACAGCAGACAGTCTTCAACCTACAATAGTTCAACTTACAATTTTTCAACTCTGTGATGGTGTGAAAATGATATACATTCAGTAGAAATCATACTTTGAATTTTGATCTTTTCAATACTTTATTATAAAATATACTTTGTGTTGGAGGATTTTGCCTAACTGTAGGCTACTGTAAGTGTTCTGAGCATGTTTAAGGTAAGCGAGGCTAAGCTATGATGTTCAGTAGGTTAGGAGTATCACATGTCATTTCAACTTAGGATATTTTCAATTTTATGATGTGTTTATTACGACACAACCCCATCATAAGTTGAGGAGCATCTGTATTTAGTAATAGAGAGGTAAATATAAAAATAATTAGTTTAAAAAGTTGAAACTCGTTGCATCTGATGAGTGGATGTTGGCATTGGGAAGGGGAGTTAGACAGCTGACCACTGTTTACACCACAGCTCTCGAAGAACTATGTGACTATTTAAACAATATGCATGGATAACTGATAAAAATGAAAATAAAACTTTTAACATTTTATAGAAAGCATTATATACTTTTAGATGTTGAAATTTATCTAAGACTGAAACTATCTACAAGGTCAAACTCCAAATTATTAATATTCTAAATAGCTTCATGGTTATCAATGATAATGCTAAAAAAGCAAATGCTATAATTTAAATTTGTGACACAAATTTTACCATTTCCCCTGGGAAATGATTGAACAAGGCATTGCCTTCCAAACTTATGATGGAGAATTCAAATAACTTAGCTATACTGGATAGATGCTTGTAAGGTAAAATTTCTTATCTGAATAAGCTTTATAGTTTATTTACTTGTGGAAAGTGTTTAGGATTTGGATGGGACTGGAGTGGGGGAAGCATTTATCCACTGTCAACAAATCAGTCAATATGATAACTTTTCTATATTTTCTTCTATATTTAGTCTATAATGGAGGTAGGAAAAAATGTCAGCTGAGTACAGGGGCTCACACCTGTAATCCCAGCACTTTGGGAGCCCAAGGCAGAAGAATCACTTGAGGTCAGGAGTTTGAGACCAGCCTGAGCAACATAGTAAGACCCCATCCCTACAAAACATTAAAAAATGAACCAGGCATGGTAGCACACACCTGTAGTCCCAGCTGCTTGGGAAGCTGAGGCAGGAAGATTTGTTGGACCCAGGAGTTCAAGGTTAAAGTGAGCTATGATTGTGCTACTGCACTCCAGTCTGGGAGACAGAGCAAGACCCTATCTAAAAAAAAAGCCCAGAAAAGTCTACAAGTAGAGCAAGCTCAGCTACCAAAAGGACTTATCATGCTTCCTTTTGAGGAGGGGGTAAGTAAGCTATATCAAAAACTCAGAAGAAAGGGGGGAATTTAGAAGTAATACTATCTCAACCTCAGAAGGGAATGAGAAAGAAAAAAGAATTTAACAGAAGTGTAGAGGCACAAAATAGCTTTCCAACAGCACCACCACCACGCAATCCCTCACTGCCAAATTTTGAGTCACATCATTTAGTATAGCTTCGTTGTTAATTTGAAAGATTGCAAGGAACATTCAAACAGTCATAATTCAAATATAAGGATAAACTTTATTCTACAATGTTAGCTATGAATTTTTCAGTATAATCTGTAATTTGTATGGATATAAGGATAAATCCAGACAGACTGGCTCCAGGGTCCATGACTTTAGCCACTATGTGATATAAATATTTAACAAAAAATAAATATATATTTAACATAAATGTACAGTGCTTGACACAGAATAGTCATTTCAGGAATAGTCATTTCAAAACTAGTCATTTCTCTGTTTAAAATAATAACATTTTATTTTAAACAGAGAAAGAAGACATATACAGTTACAGGGTACAACACCCAAGAATAAACTTAGTGATATCTTTGTCACTACATGGAGAAAGTCTAACAGGAAATGAAACCAACTCAAAGAAAGAATAATCTAAAGTTAATAAGGGAGAGTCCTGGTGATGACATTTGAAACCCTAGCAGCAACTGGAGTCAGTATCTTACACTTCCAGCTTAGGTGTACCAGTAAATTCTCCTTTTTTACCTTTTTCTTTCTTTCTTTCTTTCTTTCTTTCTTTCTTTCTTTCTTTCTTTCTTTCTTTCTTTCTTTCTTTCTTTTTCTTTTTTGGTGAGATGGAGTCTCTGTTGCTAGGCTGGAGGGCAATGGTGTGATCTCAGCACAACCTCCACATCCCAGGTTCAAGTGATTCTCCTGCCTCAGCCTCCGAGATAGCTGGGACTACAGGAATGCAACACAACATCCAGCTAATTTTTTTATTTTTAGTAGAGATGGGTTTTCACCATGTTGGCCAGGATGGTCTCGAACTCTTGACCTTGTGATCTGCTGGCCTGGCCTCCCAAAGTGCTAGGATTATAGGCATGGGCCACTGCACCCAGCTAATTCTCTTTATTTTTAAAAATGAGTTTGAATTTGATTTTAAAACAGTTTTGATGTTTGCCCCCTCAAAATTGCATGTCGAAATGTGATCCCCAGTGTTGGAGGTGGACCTAGTGGGAGGTGTTTGGGTCATGGGGGGTAGATCCCTCATGAATGGCTTGGTGCCCTCCCCTTGGTGATGAGAGATCTTGCTCTGAGTTCACAGGTGAGCTGGTTGTTTAAAAGAGCCTACATCTCCTCCCCTCTCCTCTCTCTTGCTTCTTCTTTTGCCATGTGACATGACTACTACCCCTTCATCTTCTACCAGGAGTAAAAGTTTCCTGAGGTCCTCACCAGAAGCAGATGCAGGTGGCATGTTTCTTGAACAGCCTGCAGAACTGTGAACTAAATAAACTCCTTTTATTTATAAATTACCTCATCTCAGGCCTACCTTTATGGCAATGCAAAATGGGCTAACACAGATTTCCACTTTATTCTGAAAGATGTCTAACAGCTTTATTACACAAAAATGTATTAAGCATCTATTACATGCCAGGCATTCTACCAGCCATCAGAGATAGAATGGTGAACACATTTCTGATTTTGTTCTTGCACTTACTTCCACATTCCTAGCCAACTACCCTAAAAGCAGCTAGTTCAGCCAAAGCTGTCAATTCATAGTAATTTACAGATCCTTGGAAGACATAGTATCATTCCTTCAGAAGCCAAGGAGATTAAAGAGTTCTTGTCATAGACTCCAATTTAAATGGTCACTAATTATTTTCAACATCTTCCACCTAGAGACAGAGTCTGTTTCTCCATCCCTTGAATCTGAGGCTTGGAATGTGACTTCTTTTGGTCTGTAAGATATTAGTAAATAACATGCAAACAGGAGCTTGAAAAGCACTCATGTCTCTTTCAGAAGAAAATGATGGAAATCCAACTGAAATGTGGGCTATTGAGAGACCATCGCTGAGAGGGGATCAGCCATCCTAGGTGCCCCAGCTAAGCCTAGCCCCCTCTAAAACCACCAACTGGCTACAACTGAGTGATCATCGGCAAGACCAACAGAAGAACAGTTGTTTAAGGCTAATATGTTGTGAGGTGAATTATTACAAAGCGCAAAGGCAAACTCATACAGTTCTGATACTTGTTTTTGTAATAAGTTCCAAATGTCATATCTTTTAAATATATAAAATAGAAAATTTCACTTATGAACAATGCTTTGACCCAGTGAACTGTTTAGGGATCAGGCTTCCAGTGCCAGTATTCAGGATACAGGCAACAGGCCTTATGGAATCTTATACTTTATTTATTCAAGGATGGGGATATCTTTAAAATATTTTAGTCAACACTTGTATCTGTTTTTTAAATAACAGCATTATTCAGATAAAATTCATATGCCATATGTGACATTAGATGCATGTATATTTATAATTTTTATCTTTTCCTGATGTATTTACCCTTTTATAATTATAAAATGTCCCTCTTTCTCTCTTGTAATATTCCTTGTCTTGAAGTATATTTTGTGTGGTGTTAACAGCTGATTCAACTTTCTTGTGATTACTACTTGCATGGTATATCTGTTTCCATCTTATTTCTTTCAGATGATGAGTGTCTTTAAATCTAGAGTATGTCTCTTTTAGACAATCTATAGTGAGACTTGCTTTTGGTTTTGAATCCAACTTGGCAGTCTTTTCCTTTTGATTGCAGTGTTTAGTCCATTTACGTTTAATGTAATCACTGACATGGTTTGATTTACATTTGCTATTTTGAAATTTGTTTCCTGTATGTCTTATCTTTTTTGTTTCCTTGTTCCTCCTTTTTATTATTATTGTTTTTAATTGTGGCATAATATGCATAACATAAAATTTACCATCTTAACCATTTTAAAGTGTTCATTTCAGAGTCATTAAGTACATTTACACTGTTGTGCAATCATTCATCTCTCTTTTCTTACAAAATGGAAACTTAATATGCATTAAATAATAATTTCCAATTCTCCCCAGTGCACAGCCCCAGGTAATCACCATTCGACTTTCCATCTCTATGAATTTAACTTCTCTGGGGGCCTTATATAGGTGTCATCATAGGGCTGGGTATGGTGGCTGACACCTGTAATCAGCACTTTGGGAGGCAGAGGCGGGTGAATCACGAGGTCAGGAGTTCAAAACCAGCCTGGCCAACATGGTGAAACCCTGTCTCTACTAAAAACACAAAAAATTGCTGGGCATAGTGGCAGGTGCCTGTAATCCTGTAATAATTACTCAGAGTAATACTACTCAGGAGGCTGAAGCAGGAGAATCGCTGGAACCCAGGAGGCAGAGGTTGCAGTGAGCCGAGACTGCACCACTGCACTTCAGCCCAGGTGACAGAGTGAGATTCTGTCTCAAAAAAAAAAAAAAGTGTAATCATAAAGTATTTGTCATTTTGTGACTGGCTTATTTCACAAAACGTAATGCCCTCAAAGCCCATCCATACTGTAGCATGTGTCAGAATTTTCTTCTTTTTAAGGCTGAATAATATTTTTTTGTATCTATATACCACATTTTACTTATCCATTTATTCACTGATGGACATGGGATGCTTCCACATTTTCACTATTGCAAATAATACTGCTATAAACACAGATGTACAAATATTTCTTCAAGTTCCTCATTTAAATTCTTTGGTATAAGCCCAGAAATGGAATGTCTGGATCACATGGTAATTCTATTTTTATTTTTTAAGGGAACCATTATATTGTCTTCTATAGCAGCTACACCATTTTACATTATCCCCAGAAGTGCACAAAGTTTCCAATTTTTCCACATCCTTGCCATCACTTGTATTTTCTGTTTTTTTTTTTTGTTTGTTTGCTTGTCTTTCCTTTTTTATAGTGGCCATCTTAATGAGTGTACAGTGGTATCTCACTGTGGTTTTGAATTGAATTTCCCTAATAACTAATAATGTTGAGCATCTTTTCATTTGCATATCTTCTTTGGAGAAATGTCTATTCATGTCCTTTGTCTGTTTTTCAATTGAATTGTTTGATTTTTATTGTTGTTGAGTTCCTCTGTTCCTCCTTTGCTGGTTTGTTTGTTTGTTTAGAGATGGGGTTTTGCATATTGCCTAGGCTGGCCTCAAACTCCTGGTGTCAAGGGATTCTCCTGCCTCAGCCTCCCAAGTAGCTAGGACTACAGCCCACACCACTGTTCCCAGCTTAGTGTACAATTTTAATTCCTTTGTTGTTGATTTCTTAGCTATATTTTTAATATTTTACTTTTGTTTAATTTGCCTGTAATCCCAGCTACTCACAAGGCTGAGGTGGGAGGATCACTTGACGCCAAGATTTCAAGACCAGCCTGGGTAACATAATGAGACTCCATCTCTAAAATTATTTAATAATTAGCTGGATATGGTGGTGAATACTTGTGGTCCTAGCTTCTCATAAGGCTGAGGTGGGAGGATTGCTTGAGCCCAGAAGTTTGAGGTTACAGTCAGCTATGATTGTGCCCCTGTACTCCAGCCTGAATGACAGAATAAGACATCATCTGTTAAAAAAAATTACTTAATTTTACTTAATTCATTTTTTCATTTATTTATTTCGCCTAAAATATTTTAAATTACTTTTTTACTGGTTATTTTAAGGAGTACAACATGTACTATGGTTTGAATGTTTGTGTCTCCTCCAAAATTTGTAGGTTAAAACCTAATTCCCACGGTGATAGTATTAAGAGGTAGGGCCTTTAAGTGGTAATTAAGAGGTTGGGTGTGGTGGCGCATGTCTGTAATTCCAGGACTTTGGGAGGCCAAGGCAGGCAGATCATTTGAGGTCAGGAGTTCAAGACCAGCCTGGCCAACATGGTGAAACCCTGTCTCTACTAAAAAAAAGTACAAAAATTCGCTGGGTGTGTTGGTGTGCACCTGTAATCCCACCTACTTGGGAGGGTGAGGCATAAGAATCACTTGAACCTGGGAGGCAAAGGCTGCAGTGAGCAGCCACTACACTCCAGCCTGAGTGACAGAGTGAGACTCTGTCTCAAAAAAAAAAAAAAGGTAATTAAGTCATGAAAGTGGAGCCCTCATGGATAAGATGAGGGCTATAACTGCTCAAAGGATTCATTTTGCCCACTGCCCAGATAGAGCCTATTTAACAAGACAGGGGAATTGAAATACAGAGTTTAATACACATAGATTTGGCTAAACAGGAGACCAGAGTTTTACTATTTCTCAAATCTGCCCCACCCCGCTCCAAAATTCAGTCCAGGGGTTTTTCAAGGATAGTTTGGCAGATAGTGACTAGAAAAATAGGTGTTGCTGATTGGTTGGGGATGCAATTGTAGGGATGTGAAAAATAGTCCTCAAGTGCTGAGTCCAGTTTTGGTGGAGGCCTTAGAGAAGCCACTGGTTCAGATAGTGCCATCCAGTCATCAGAAATGCAAAAGCCTGAAAAGACATCTCAAAAGGCCAATCTTAGGTTCTAGTAATTGGAGAAGCTTGTGATCTCCATAATTATGGCTGGTAATCATTTAATTATGTGTATATCTTAGCAGAATTCAGGTTCCTCTCATCCTCCTAATCTGTTGATTTTTGTCAGTTTTACAAAGGCAACTTAGTTTTGGAAGGGGTTATTATCATTTAAACTATAAACTAAATTTCTCCCAAAGTTAGCTTAGCTCAAGCCCAGAAATAATCAAGGGCAGTTTAGAGGTTAAAGGTAATATGGAAATGGTTGGGTCAGATCTCCTTCACAGTCATAATTTTCTCACTGCTATAATTTTTGCCAAGGTGGTTTCAGGGCCCTTATAAAAGAGCTAGAAGTCGAAGGTCAAGGTTTCTTTTCTCTCTTGCTCTTCTGCCATCTGTCATGTAATGATGCAATAAGAAGTGCTTTAACTGATGCTAGCACCTTGATCTTGGACTTCCCAGCCTCAGGAACTATGCTCGTTACAAATTATGCAATCTGTAGTGTTTTGTTATAGCTGCACAAAATGAACTGAGACATGTATCTTTAACTTAACACAATCTCTTTCAGGTTAATACTAACTTAATTTCAATAAACTACAGCAAATTTGCTCTGATATGGCACCATTTCCTTCCCCTTTCTTTTGTGCTATCACTGCCATATATATTCCATTTATATAATATCAACAATATAGTATAAAATTATTGCTTTAATTAACCAATTTTTTAAAGAAATTAAGAGAAAATTGTGTGTGTATAGTCTTTTTATATTTATTCACATATTTTTCAAATTTCACATCTTCATTTCTTTCTATATATCAGAGTTTGCGCTCCTGTAATTTCTTTTCACTCTGAAGAACTTCCTTTAATATTTCTTGGAGGGCAGATTTGCTAGCAAGAAATTCCCTCAGGTTTTTTTTCTGGGAATGTATTTCATTTTCCTTTTTGAAGGATAGTTTGATTGGATTCAGAGTTCTTGGTTGACAGTTTCCTCCTCACTTAGCATCTTGAATATATAATTCCAATGTCTTACAATCTCTGTGTTGCTGATGAGAAGTCAGCTCTGTGTCATATTTTCTTCCTGTGCTGATGACTCATTTTTCTTTTGCCACTTCCAGGATTTTCTTTTTGTTCTTGGCTTTCAGATTATGATGTATTTAGGTGCAGTTTTCTTTGTGTTATCTTACTTTGTGTTCATTTGAACTTCTTATTTTTGTAGGTTTTTTTTTTTAATCAAATTTGGGGACTCTTTTAGCATTCTTATTTCAAAAAATTCTGGCCCTCTTTTCTCCCTCCCCTATCTTTCTGGAACTCCCATTTCATGTATGTTAGGACATCTGACATAATTTTACAGGTCTCTGAGGCTCTTCTCTCTCACTTTCTCTTATTATTATTTTTTACTGTCAACCAGAGCTTGCTTTATTAGGTAAATATTATTAATTTTGATTTGTGATTCTCTATCATGTAATAATTTGTTTAATTCTCCAGTAAAATTTGCTTAATTCTCTGGTAAAATTTAATATTCTACACCTGATATTTACATATGATCTCTAATATAAAAAGTGCTACCATGCTTTTCCTCTTATTAATACTTTCTTTCTTTCTTTCTTTCTTTTTTAGTTTAGCCCAGTTTATTTCATATGGTCTTAAATCTCAAAACTGTTTCTTCTGTATAGATAAGTAATTCAAATCATTGGCTTATTTCCCTACCAATATACAAGTTCAGACTTTATCTGTCAAATTCATTAAGTGGTAGCTTCTGAACATCACATAGCAAAACAAAACAAACAAACAAAAAACCCAAAACAGTAAAAAACCCATGATCCCCCTGCCACAATCCTACCAATATTTAGTCTAGTAAAATTGGGCTTTTCTGCAGTTGATTTTTGTCTCGATAATCCAAATTCCAGTTTCATTAGTTTTAGCAAATGAAATAAAACATTATGCTCAAAAATATACATACACACTCCAAAGGCTGAGAGATATACCAAGCTATTATTAATGGTTATGTATATGCAGGTAAAATTATAAGATTTTTGTATGTTTGCATGCTTTCTTATTTTTTATTTATTTTATTTTATTTTTTTAAGACGGGGTTTCATCATGTTGGTCAGGCTGGTCTTGAACTCCCAACCTCTGGTGATCCGCCCACCTTGGCCTCCAAAGTGCTTGGATTACAGGCGTGAGCCACTGTGCCTGGCCCGCATGCTTTCTTTATGTAGGTATTCTTTTTTAATAATTTTTATTTTATTTCAATAGTTTTGGGAGTAGAGGTGGTTTTTGGTTACATGGATAAGTTCTTTAGTCATCATTTCTGACATTTTTGTGCACCTGTAACCCAAGCAGTGTACCCAATATGTAGTCTTTTAAACCTCACCTTCCTCCCAACCTTCTTCCCTGCCCCATCCCAAGTCCCCAAAGTCCATTATATCATTCTCATGCCTTTGCTTTCTCATAGCTTAGCTCCCACATATAAGTGAGAACACATGATATTTGGTTTTCCATTCCTGAGTTACTTCACTTAGAATAATGACCTCTAGCTTCACCCAAGTTGCCACAAACAACATTATTTTGTTCCTTTTAATGGTTGAGTAGTATTCCATGGTGTATATATGCCACATTTTCTTTACCCACTCATTGGTTGATGGGAACTGAGGTTGGTTCTACATCTTTTGAATTGCAAATTGTGCTGCTATAAACATTCATGTGCATGTGCTTTTCATATAATGACTTCTTTTCCTTAGCATAGATACCCAGTAGTGGGATTGCTAGATAGAATGGTAGTTTTATTTTTAGTTCTTTAAGGAAACACCATACTGTTTTCCATAGTGGTTGTACTAATTTACATTCCCTGTTTTTCCTTTTTCTATTTAAAGCTATAGTCTATGTCCTTGAGTCTGGCTTATTGCTAAAAATATCCTCTCTTTATGGGTGTGCCATTATTTCTCTTCTTTTGCTTCATATTTTTCTCTGTTTTTTGAATAGGATAGTTTCTCTACAAGCATACTTTTTTTTGGCCATCTCAAATCACTGAGATTACATAATGCAATTTCTATTCCTCTTACTATATTTTTCAACTCTAGAAATTTCATTTATTTCTTTTTTATAGAACCTATTTCCCTATTGATATCCTTTATATGTTAAATAATTCTCATATTTTCCTTTAATTCTTTGAAAAATGTTTAATTTTTAAAACATAATTGTAAGAGCTACTTTCAAGAGTTTGCTTCTGAATCCAATATCTGAGCCCAATGGATCTGTTTCTATTGATTGCTATTTTCTTCCTCAGAGTGGGTGACATTTTACAGAATATTTGCATTAACCATAATTGCTGGCTGAAAAGCAGATATTTTATATATTGCAGCAACTCTAGATGTTTTATTTTTCTTAGTTTTGTAGGTGTTCTTTTTTAAATTTATCTTCCTAGATTTACAGATTTAAAACCTGTCTCTATATGGCCTGTAGCTGCTGGTATCTTTGCTCTGTTTTTTAAATTTACATTTTTATTTTTACCCTGACTTTCTGGGCTTTGTCCCTGTGTCTGTATAGCTGTAGCCAGTCAATGATGTGGCAGTGGTTACACTCAAACACCTTGAGTTTATGAGTCTTCTTCCCTCTGCTAATCAATCTGCGTGTGGATTGAGGAATACATTCACAGTTGCCACCAGTTCTCAAGTCTCCCTTGACTTTCACTTTTTTTTTTTTTTTTTTAAAGATGGGGTTTCACCATGATGGCCAGGCTGGTCTTGAACTCCTGACCTCAGGTGATCCACCCACCTCGGCCTCCCAAAGTGCTAGGATTACAGGCGTGAGCCAACA
This sequence comes from Cacajao melanocephalus, assembly GCA_963573385.1. Lineage (NCBI taxonomy): Eukaryota > Metazoa > Chordata > Mammalia > Primates > Pitheciidae > Cacajao > Cacajao melanocephalus. The sequence goes on from CAUYLG010044864.1 coordinate 17,221, forward strand.
CGCCCGGCCCGACTTTCACTTTTCAACAGGTTTCTTGGGTCAACCTCAGGCAGATGCATAGTTGCCCAATCAGTCAGAGATGTGTGGAGACTTAATTAACAAATAGAGGATTTCTGTGGGGAAGTAGACTATATAAAAAAGAATAAATGATATTTTTACAGTTGAAAAGTACATGCTGGAGTGCAGTGGTGTGACCATAACACTTCAGTGACCCTTATTTCTAAAATCTCCCTGTTATATGTTTTTGACTGGTTTGCCATTTGCCCCACCCAGGACTATAACCTCAGGTAAGCACAGCTGTGGGTTTGCCTTGTTCATTTCCATATAAGTTTGCCACTTTTAGTTGGCAAAGCCTTGGGTTTTTTTACCTCCCACCACAAATTGAGTCCTTCCCTTTGGCAGCAAAGCTGCTAGTTTTCTTGGCTAATCCTACCCACCCTGGCAAAACTGCAGTTCTGGTGCAACAGCGTGGGAGAGAAGCAGCCTCAAGCCAGAAGGCCACAGACATCTATTGTTTCTGCTAGAAGTTCTAGCAGTTTTTCAAGAATATATGTTTCTCAAATTGTTTTCTGTATTTGATTTCCAGTGCTCTGAAATGGTTGTTTTTGCCAATTTTGTCCAGTTTAATACTGATTTTGTGTGCAGAGAATTGCTGACATGCCACACAGCCATAGCTGAACGTCCCTTCCACAGTTTTCTATGTAGGAACCTATATTAGGACCTTTCAGTGTCATGTAAAAGAAATCCAACTGAATTAGTTAGGACTTTTAGAATTTTAGTATGAACTGGCTTAAACAACACAGGAAATCTGTGGCTCACAATTCTGGATAGCCTGTAAAATGGCCCTTGCTCACAATCCCGAATAGTCTATAGGATAGTACACAAAATCAAACAGATGAGGTTTGATACTGCAGCTCAAACCGGGCCCCAAACACAAGGTTCTTCTTCATCTTTCCCGTACTCTTTTGACAGTAGACTTCAACCTCAGGCTCTACTGTTGCCTTCCCTCTAAACTCTCATCGCTCTAGGGTTTCCCCTTATAGGAGGAAAACGGTTGCCGTATTTCTAGACGTCAGATACACCATACCAGAGGAGCAAGGAGCTAGTTTACTAGAAGCCCCAACACAAGTCTTTGTGGGTTCATTGTTTCTGATTGGGTTTGTGACCATCTCTGTTGCTAGAGGGAATGGTTGTGAGGCTAAAATGGGAGGAATAAATGCTCAAGAGGAAGCCAACAAATAAATTCTATAACCACACATATTGGCTCCAAATAATGAATGAATGAGTGGGCTCACCCACTCAGGCTCACATGCTCACAGCACTTAAAGAGCTGCAAAAACCATGGCCTCCAAATAAAACCAGTCTTCATTCTGCTAGCTCTTTCTCCCTTTCCATTTCTCACTTCTTTCACACCCTCACCTTTGGGTAGGCCACTTGATGTTGCAGGAAACACGTCCATCAGCAATTGCCTCAGTAAAAATCTCCCCCTGCTCCCCTCCTGCGGCCGAATCAGTGCTGTCACAGGCAGGAAATTATCACTGCCATGCTCACCTGTCCAACTCAGTGATCAGAGGAGACTGTTCTATTGCGAGGGGCCCTGAGAAGGCTTTTCCGACAGTCAAAGACCATCCCGTATCCATTCGTGGGAGGCCCCTGAATGAATGTTAAGATCCCTGGGGTTGAACTTTACTGGGTAGGGAGCGCAGAGTACTAGGGACAAATTTACTGCTTGCTTTGAGGAAAGCTGATGTGGGAGTAAGAGAGCAAGATGGAGAGCAGCGGCCAATCTAATGGGCAACGAAGTTCCAGAGAGTGCTGCACATAGGAATGCGAGTGACAGGGAAGGGCCGTCTATTCCAGGTCCCCGCAGGAGCCAACACCCGCTTCAGGAATTCTGTGGATGCTCCCGACCGAGCTTTATTCCCGTCTCTCCCTACAGGCCCACGACGCTCCTTCCACCAACTCCACACCCAGTCGAAGGCGGGGCAGCCGCCCCACCCAGTGGCAGGCCGGACGGCCCCCAGGCTGGTTTAACTGGTTGGAACGACTAAAGCACGCTGGCACAAGGAAAGCTCTCAACTTTGGTAGCTGAAGCGCAGACTGGCCAGAACGTGGAGAGGAAAGCTCTTTCTGTCCTCAAGGCCGTGGCAGGAGATGCCCGCAAACCACCTTCGCCAGCACCACACCAGGATAAGCGCCAGTCCTGGTGTCCTGCAAGACCAGCGACTGCGCAGGCGCCTGCAGAGCACTAGCGCTCGGCGCGTTCTCTCGCGCTCTCCCTCAGTCTTTCGGCTCAGCGAGCCCGGGACGAAGGAGGCGCGGTGCCTCCTGGGTGTTGTAGTTTGCTTCCTTGGCGAGAGGCCTTCGGGCTGACTGGACGCCGGGGTCTAGGAACTACGCTTCCCACCGCGCCCCGCGCGAGGGCACAGGGCGCCTGCCCTTGACGGCTTCAGCCGTCAGAGCGGAGAGGAGGACCCGGGAAGCCGGCTGCGGCGGGAGGAGGGAGTGCGCGTGCGCGCTGGACCGGCTCGTCTCGTTCCGTCCCAATCATTGTAAACAGGCGGAGGCTGGGCGGGGTGGGAATGGGGCGCCCGAGGCCGGCCTGGGACGCAGCGCAGGAGGCGGCTGCGGTGGCTGCGGCGGCAGCGTGAGCCCGAAGAGGTGGCAGCTGCAGCGGGGCAGGCCGTCGCGCGGCGGCAGGTACAGGTCAGTCACAGGGAGCGGTCGTGTGCGAGGGTCGCGGTGATGCCACTGGCGTGCCCGAAGAGCTCTCTCCCGCGCCGGCCTCGCGCGCTCGTCTGTCAGGCAGCGTGTGGGGCTCGGCGCTCGCCGCGCTCGGGTTTGAAGTTGGGGGTGGGGGCGTGGCTGCCCCCGGCGTCGGTTCCTCCCGGGAAGGCTTCGCCCCAGTTATCGCCCCCTTGGCCGTTTGTCCTTCCCTCTGGCCGAAGGGCCTCCCTTCGCGGCGTCGGCGTTTGTGGTGCTCTCGGGGGCCGGGGGCGGAGAGTTAGTAGCTGAGCCTCCCTCGGAGTCTCCAGGCCTCGGGGGAGCTCTTGGGGGCGCCTGGATGGAGACGAGGGACCTAGCCCTCATGGCTGGTGGGGTCGTGCCCGGCATAGTGGCTGGGCTTTGGAGTTTCCCCAGGGAATCAGGACAGGCTCCTGGTGTCGCTCTCCGCTGGCACTGAGCAGTGGGCGCCCTTGGGTGCTGTGGTCCTTCCTTCAGGTTTCATTGGGAATGAAGGGACAGATCTGGAGTTGAGAATTCTTTCACAACTCATGTCTGTGCCAAAATACTCTTAATTGAGTTCAGCTTTCTCTTTTTAGAAAACTGATCCTTGTGAGAGTGAAACAGGTTTTATAGAATTATTTCACACCTCCGACTTCCCTGAAGTAATTCTGCTGTTTCAAGTTTTGGGATTCAGTATTACAAAGCCTTCTTCCTCTTGAGCGAGGCCTAGTACAGTTCTTCAAGATCCCTAGCATGCTAATTCGAGGTATTTTGAACGTGCATGTACAGGAAGTGCAGCCGTTTGGCCGTTTAGTTAGCGCACCATCCAGCCTTGTTAGAAAAGCTTTCGCTGAATTTTTTATTTAGTGGAGTGGTCATGTTCTAATGCTGCAATACTTTGGGGAGCATTCCATCATACTTGGCAGTTATTCACGAAATATTGAACTTGTGATAAGGTTTTGGTTTGGTGCTCAGAGAGGCAGCACTTCTAAATGAATAAATGGGACTGTGAATAAGAGAGATCACTTTCTGTTTTTAGAGTTATTCTGGTGATTTGATAACTCCTTTCTGTCTTTCTGAAAATGAATAATTACTGTAAGCTGGAGTGGTGGTAGTAGGGGTAGGAAGGTCAGTAGAATGATTCCCACTTTTCATTCAGAGTATCTGGTAGATGAGTGGGGTGGGTTAGTTAAGAGTAGCTTTTGAGAAGTGACTCTTTAAGCAAGGTAACTTGAAACAATGTAATACAACTTAGTTTGCTATCTCTTCAAAATATGTATTTCTCTCCTAATTTAGAATGGAAAGTGGTATCAGAAAGTGCAAAATAACTTTAATTTGTACAGTTATAGTTACATGGTTGTTTGCTTGGCAAGAAGAAATCGGGCCCAGAATGTAACCTAAAAGAATGTTCTTTCTGTTTTGAAAGAAGATCCCTATAGAAACTTAGTATATGAAAGAGGGAATAAGGAAAAATGCAGATTATTTAGAATACAGGAATTACTATGTAGAAAGTACTGTGACCAGGTGAAGAGGACTTATAGATAAGGCAACGTCCTGCCGTTAGGATAGTTGAACCTTATCTCTTTAATTGTCAACAAGCACAAGATTGTATTGATTGAAGAACAGATGAGGGTATAGTGGATGTTCTAAGGAGTTAGTAGTCAGTTTCTTAAAATGAAGAAAAGGAGAGCTGAAGAGGGGGAAGCTGTAAGGAAAAACTATGTATAGAAGGTGATGAAAATAACAAGTGTACAGGCATAGAGAGAATGGGCATTTAGGTAGAAGGAGCAGTGTGAGAAAAAGCATGGGAGTCTAAAATTAGAGAGTAGCATCTGCAAAAATAGCAAATATAATACAGAGTGGTGGCAAGACCTGAAACTGGGGAGGCAGGCAGACCAAATTGTGGATAGTCTTGCAGACCATCGAAGTAATTGCAATTTTATCTTATAAGCAAATAGAAGTCATTGAGAGGACGAAGAAAAGACCTAAGTCAGCTCAGCCCATTTTTAACCCTCTGCTGTATGTCTGGCACTGTATTAGGTACTGTATACTTTATGTCCTTAAGCTTAAAGCAGGCTTACTCATGACTGATGCAGAAACTGGAGGGCTGGGGCTGGGGTGGGGAAGGAACTTGCAGAGGGAAAGGTAGACAGAGACGTGTACGTGAGAAAGAACATGGAACACCGGATGCAGCGGCTCATACCTGTATTCCCAGCTTTAGAGAGATAGAGGCAGGAGGATAGGTTGAGCTCAGGAGTTTGACACCTGCCTGAGCAATATAGTGAGACCCTGTTCTCCACAAAAAGGAAAAAAGAAAAAGACAAAAAAAAAAAGAAAGAACATGGAACACTTTTGAGAATGAACATTTGTTTTCTGTAGCTGTAGCATTAGTTGTGGTGGTAAGTAGCAGATGAGGTTGCACAGATCTTCAAAAATATTGCATGCCATTCCAAGAACCTTACCATTTTTTCTATGGATAATAATAGGAATTTCATTATGTATTTTAATGAAAAAAGAGGCAGGATATGATTTTTATTTTATTTTTTAATTTTTAAATTTTTTTTGAGAGAAGGTCTCAGTCTGTCACTCAGGATGAAATGCAGTGGCACTCATTGCATTCCATGATGGTTTACTGCAGCCTCAACTTCCCAGGCTCCAGCGATCCTCCCACCTCAGCCTCATGAGTAGCTGGGACCACAAGTGTACACCACCACACCTGGCTAATTTTTTGTGTTTTTTTGTAGAGATGGGGTTTTGCTATGTCACCCAGGCTGGTCTTGAACTTTGAGCTCATGCAGTCCATCCGCCTCAGCCTCCCAAAGTGCTGGGATTACAGGTGGAAGCCACCATTCCTGGCCAAGATTTTTATTTTAGAAAGATCATTATGGAATTGTAGAGTAAGGATTTCAGAAGGGATGGATAGAAGTTAAGAATGGATGTAGAAAGACTGGTTAGGAGGTTTTTGCAATAATTGAAGAGAGAAATAAGGGTCCAAACTAAGGCAGTGTTAGAGGGAATATGGAGGAGGAGGTTAATAGAAATATTTAGAAAGTAGAATTCATAGAATTCAGCAACAATTGGATATGGGAGTGAGGGAAAAATGATAAAATAAGATGACTTGGATTTTAATTTGGGTGATTGAATAGACAATGGTAAAATATACTGAGAAAGGGAATTCAGAAAGAAGCAACTTTGAGGAGAAACATTATTTTAGCTTCTGAACATATTTAGTGGAAGTTATCTGTGAAACATCCAGGTGGAATCATCTGCTGTGGAATTGTGAATGTGGATTTGGAGTACAAAGTAACAGGCAATATTATGAGTGGTATCTAAATTCTTTTTTTTTTTTTTTTTTTTTTGATATGAAGTCTCCATCTGTCACCAGGCTGGAGTGCAGTGGCATAGTCTCGGCTCACTGCAATCTCCACCTCCTGTGTTCAAGCGATTCTTCTGCCTTAGCCTCCAGAGTAGCTGAGATTACAGGCACACACCACCACACCCAGCTAATTTTTTGTATTTTTAGTAGAGGCAGAGTTTCACCATGTTGGCCAGGATGGTCTTGAGCTCCTGACCTTGTGATCCGCCCGCCTCATCCTCCCAAAGTGCATTTAGATAACACCAAATTAGAGTTTGCTGACATAAAATAATTCTGGAAATAGGCCATGAAGAACATTTAAAGCCAGATAGAAGAAGAGCTGGGAAAGGAAATTCCTAAGTGTTTATAGAGATGTAGGCAAATCATGAGAAAATGTCATAGAAGCCAAAATGGGATCTGGCACCATCACAACTCACTACAACCTCCACCTCTTGGGCTCAAGTCATCCTCCTGCTTCAGCCTCCTGAGTAGCTGGGACTGCAGGCATATACTACCACACCTGGCTAATTTTTTTATTTTGGGTAGGGATGGGATTTTGCCATGTTGCCTAGGCTGGTCTTGAACTCCTGGGCTCAAGCGATCTGCCTGCCTTGGCCTTCCAAAGTGCTAGATTACAGGTGTGAGCCACCTCGTTGGCCTGGCATCATTTTTAAAGGAAGTTATACTTCACAATCAACTCTCAAGAAAAAATATAAGTTAATATATATATATATATATTTATTTTTAAGATGGGGTTTCACCATGATGGCCAGGCTGGTCTTGAACTCCTGACTTCAGGTGATCCACCCAAAGTGCTAGGATTACAGGCGTGAGCCACTGCGCCCGCGTGTTAATATTTTTTTAAAAAAAGGAAAGCCTCCAGGCACAGTAGCTCATGCCTGTAATCCCAGCACTTTGGGAAGCTGAGGTGGGAGGATTGCTTGAGCCAGAGAGTTTAAGACCAGTCTGGGCAACATAAGGAGACTGGTGTCTCTGGAAAAAAACAAACAAACAAAAAAAAAACAGCCGGGTGTGGTGGTGCATACCTGTGGTCCCAGCTACTCAGGAGGCTGAGGTGGGATGATCGCTTGATCCTGGGAGGTTGAGGTTGCAGTGAGCTGTGATTGTGCCACTGCATTGCAGCATGGGGTGACAGAGTGAGACCCTGGCCTAAGAAAAGGAAAGCCATACCTTAAATGCTTTGAAAAGTTGAGCAAAACTATTGAGAGTCCGTTGATTTGATACTGAGGAGGTTATTCAATTTGATACCTATATGAGAACAGTTTTGATAGAATGGTTGGGGGAGGAGCTAGGTTTCGTGGAGTTGAGGTTAGAGAGTGGAAAGGCGTGCGTAGATTATTTAAAATCAGTTTTAGCTATGAAGGGGAGAACAGAAAGAGGTGGTAGCAGAGGGTGATAAAGGGTTGAGAGAGATTTTTAGCATGGCAAAGACTTGAACCTGCTTTTCTTTTTTAAAAGTTTTATTGAAATATAATTCATGTACCCATAAAATTCACCCTTTTAAATTGTAAAATGCATTGATATGTATGTATGTATATATTCATTGGTCTATGTGACTCAATTTTTTTTTTTTTTTTTTTTTTGAGACAGAGTCACATTCTGTAGCCCAGGCTGGAGTGCAGTGGTGTGATCACAGCTCACTGCAGCTTGACTTCCCAGGCTCAGATGATCCTCCCACTTCTGTTGCCCAGGCTGGAGTGCAGTGGTATAGTCACAGCTCACTGCAGCTTGACTTCCCAGGCTCAGATGATCCTCCCACTTCAGCCTCCTGAGTAGCTGGGGCTATGGGTATGTGCCACCATGCCCAGTTAATTTTTTGTATTTTTTTGTAGAGATGGGGTTTTACCATATTGCTCACACTGGTCTCAAACTTCTGGGCTCAAGTGATCCACCTTCTTCGCTTTGGTTTCCCAAAGTCCTGGGATTACACACATGATGAGCTGTCACACCCAGTCTCATTGGTTTTTAGTACAGATGCTTCTCTACTTAGAACAGTTACATCCTCATAAACCCATAGTAATTTGAAAATATTTTAAGTGGAAAATGCATTTAATGCACCTAACATTTAGCCTTGCCTACTGTAAACATGCTCAGAACACTTACATTAGCCTACAGAATCCTCTAACACAAAGTTTATTTTATAATAAAGTGTTGAATATCTCATGTAATTTATTGAATACTTTACTGAAAGTGAAAGACAGAATGATTATATGGATACCATTATAAAGTTGAAAAATCCCAGGTTGAAACATTTTATGTTGGGGACAGTCTGTATATACAGAGTTGTACAGCCATCACCACAATCAATTTTAGAACATTTTCATTACTTTCCCAAAAAAATCTGTTCCCCATTAGGAGTAGTCGCTCACTACCGCCCCTCCTCATTAATCTGCTTTCTGTCTCTCTTGATATTTCAGATATTCTGGATATTTCATATAAATGAAATCATATATATGATCTTTTGTTACTGCCTTCCTTCACTTAGCATGTTTTTAAGGTTCATCCATATTGAAGGATGTATTAGTACTTCATTTCTTTTTATTGCAAAACAGTACTGTCATCTGGATATACTACATTACATTTTTATCCATTTATCAGTTGAACATCTAAGTTGTTTCTTTTTTGGCTATTGTGAATAATGCTGGTGTGAATATTCATGTACAAGTTTTTGTGTGGGCATATGTTTTCATTTCTCTTATGTGTATACCTAGAAGTAGGAGTAGGAATTGCTGGGTGTGATATTATACAATAAGAAATATGTATTTGGTCTTTGTGGTTCCTAGCCCAGAACTTCAAAGATCCTTGGAGCTTTCTGAATGATAGAGGTAATAGAGCATATTTTGATATTCATAGTCTTTTTCAGTCACATCTGAATTTATGCTAAAAAGTGATTCTTGGTAGGCCCCTAGACAACTTCAGGATGGAAGCTGGTTGCCAGGAGAACCAACTGTGTGAATTAGCGAATTGGAACTTGCAGCCCTATCCCTGGGTGGGTGAGGTGGTGGTGAGGACTGGGTATTGAGTTCAGTTAACAGTCAGTGGCAGGTGATATAATCAATCATGCATATGAAATGGGACCTCTGTAAAAACTTCTAAACAGTAGGTTTCAGAGAGGTTCTGGGTTGGTGAATGCATCCTTGTGCTGGGAAGGTGTTGCTTCAACCTTGTGGGACAGAAGCTCATATACTTGGAACCCATCTGGGCCTCACCCTTGTGCCTTTTGATTTGGTTGTTTATTTATATCCTTTATAATGAGCTGATAGGCATAAATCAGTAAAGTGTTTCTCTGAGTTTTTGTGAGCCATTCTTGCAAATTATTGAACATGAGGAGGTGGTCGTGGGAACCCTGATTTATAGCTGTTTGGTCAGAAGTACAGTTGGCAATGTGCAGCTTGTGGCTGGTGACTGAAGTGAGGGCAGACTTGTAGAACTGAGCCAGTGGAGTCTGACATTAACTCTGGGCAGTTAGTGTCAGAATTGAATTGAATTATAGGGCACTCACTTGGTGTCTGGAAAGTTGGAGAACCGGTTGTGGGTATGGAAAAACACTTCCACATGTGGTGTCAGAAGTGTTGTCATGTGGTAACTCTTGTTTAACAGTTTGAGGAACTGCCAAATTGTTTCCCAAAGCAACTACACCATTTTATAATCCAATTTTCAATTTCTCTACATCTTTGCCAATATTAGCTATTGGCTAATTTTAGCTAATATTAAAATTTTAGCCATCTTAGTGGGTATGAAGTGGTATCACACTGAGGGTTAGATTTTCATTTCCTTGGTAAGTAAGATGTTGAACATCTTTTCATGTGCTCATTGGCCATTTGTGTATTCTCTTTGGAGAAATACCTACTGAAGTTCTTTGTCTATTTTTAAATTGTATTGTTTGTTATCGAAAGAGTTCTTTGTATGTTTGGTTACTAAATGCTTATCAGATATATGATTTACAAATACTTCTCCTGTTTATTGGGTTGTCTTTTCACTTTCTTGATAATATCTTTTGATGCATGAAAAGTTTTAATTTTACAGTATAATTTATCTGCCTTTTTCTTTTGTTACACAGGCTTTTTGTGTCATATCTGTATGGCCAAATCCAAGGATTGAAGATTTACTCCATTCTTTCTTCTAGGAGTTCTGTGGTTTTAGTTCTTATTTTCAGTTGTTGGTCTATATTTTTACATGGTGTGAGATAGGGGTCCACTTTTTTTTTTTTTTTTTTTTTTTTTTTTTGAGACAATCTCACTCTGTCACTCAGGCTGGAGTGCAGTGGCCCAGTCTCAGGTCACTGCAACCTCCACCTCCCAGGTTCAAGTGATTCTTATGCCTCGGCCTCCTGAGTAGCTGGGATTATAGGCATGTGCTACTACGCCCAAACAATTTTTGCATTTTTAGTAGAGATGGGGTTTCACCACGTTGGCCAGGCTGGTCTCGAACTCCTGGCCTCAAGTGATCCATCCATTTGGCTTCCCAAAATGCTGGGATCACAGGCGTGAGCCACCGTGCCTGGCCGGAGGGGGCCCACTTTTTTTTTTTTGAAACAGAGTTTCACTCATTACCCAGGCTGGAGTGCAATGGCGTGATCTCGGCTCACTGCAACCTCTGCCTCCCGGGTTCAAGCAATTCTCCTGACTCAGCCTCCTGAGTAGCTGGGATTACAGGCGCACACCACCATGCCCAGTTAATTTTTGTATTTTTAGTAGAGACGGGGTTTCACCTTGTTGACCAGGATGGTCTCGATCTCTTGACCTCGTGATCCACCTGCCTTGGCCTCCGAAGTGCTGGGATTAGAGGCGTGAGCCACGGCGCCCGGCCCACTTTTTTGCTTGTGTCAGTCTACTTGTCCCATCCTCATCTGTTGAAGAGACCATTATTTCCTGATTGAGTGGTCTTGCCATCCTTGTTGAAAATCAGTTGACCACAAATGTCTGGGTTTTTTCCCCTGGACTCTTGGTTTGATTCTGTTGATTGATATAGCTATCTTTGTGCCAGGTACCACGTGCCGTTTTGATTATTGCAGCTTCGTAGTACATTTTGAAATTGAGATGTGTGGGCTGGGTGTGGTGGCTCACCCCTGTAATCCCAGCACTTTGGGAGGTCGAGGTGGGCGGATCACTTGAGGTCAGGAGTTCAAGACCAGCTTGGTCAACATGGTGAAACCCCATCTCTACTAAATATACAAAAATTAGCTGGGCGTGGTGGCGGGCACCTGTAATCCCAGCTACTTGGGAGGCTGAGGCAGGAGAATCACTTGAACCCAGTAGGGGGAGGTTGCAGTGAGCTGAGATTGCACCATTGTCCTCCAGCCTGGGTGGCAAAGCGAAACTCTGTCTCAAAAAAAAAAAAAAGAGAAGTAAAAATAAATACTTTTTTTAAAAAAAAGATATATGAATTCTTTGCCTTTGTGGTTTCTGGTGTTTTTGGGCTATTCAGGACCCCTTGCAATTCCATGTGAAACTGAGGATCCATTTCTGTAAAAAAAGGCCATTGGAATTTTAATAGAGATTGCATTGAATTTCTAAATCCCTTTGGGTAGTATTTCTGTTGTAAAAATATTAAGTCTTCCAAACCATTAACATGGGATGTCTTTTAACTTATTTAGTTTGTCTTTTTTTGCACAATGTTTGTAGTTACCAGTGTCAAGTCTTTCACTTCCCTGGTTAAATTTATTTTTATTTATTTTTTTGGCTGCTGTTGCAGATGAAATTGTTTTTAAATTTAATTTCCACAATGTTTATTGCCTAGTGTGTACATATACAACTTGTTTTCTGTCACCTTATATTGTGTGACTTTGCTGAACTCCTCATTCATTCCCATAGTTTTCTAGTGTATTCTTTTGAATTTTGTATATAAGATCATGCCATCTGTAGATAGAAATGGCATGATCTTATATACAAAATGGTTTTACTTCTTTTCCAATATGGATACCATTTATTTATTTATTTTTCTTTCTTTTCTAATTGTCCAGGCTAGAACTTCCTGTACAATGCTGAATGAAAGTGGTAACAACAGATTTCCCTGTCTTGTTCCTGATCTTAGGAGGAAAGCTTCCAGTCTTTTACCATATAGTATAATGTTAACTGGGGGTTTTTTTTTTTCTTTACTTTCTTTTCTTTTCTTTTTTTTTTTTTTTTGTTTTTGACTCGGGCTAGTTCTGTCACCCAGGCTGGAGTGCAGCGGTACAGTCATGGCTCACTGCAGCCTTGACCTCCCAAGCTCATGTGATACTCCCACTTCAGCCTCCTGAATAGCTGGGACTACAGGCATGAGTGACCATGCCTGGCTAATTTTTGTATGTTTTGTAAAGGTAGGGTCTCCCTATGTTGCCCAGGCTGGTCTCAAGCTCCTGGGCTCACACTTCTCCTGCTTCAGCCTCCTCAAATGCTGGGATTATAAGAATGAGCCACCATGCCTAGCCAACTGTGGATTTTTTGTTGATATCCTTTATCAGTTTAAGGATATTCTTTCTGTTCCTTGTTTGTTGAGTACTTCGTTGAGTGTCAAGTGTGTTGCTTAATTATCTCCATATTTTTTAAGTTTTCAACATTTTGTCTGTTACTGATTTCCAGTTTTGTTTCATTGTGAAATTCGTAGTCTTAAAGTTTATTGAGGCATATTTTATTGCCTAACATATGGTCTGTCTTGGAGACTGTTCCATGTGTACTTAAGATGGATTTGTATTACACTGTCTTTGGGTGGGGTGTTCTATAGATGTGGCTTATAGTGTTGTTCAAGTCTTCTTTTTCATTGTTGATCTTCTCTCTAGTTAGTCTATCCATTATTGAAAAGGAAGTATTGGCGTCTTCGTTTATCGTAGAACGGTCTTTTTTGCCTCTCAATTCTGTCAGTTTTTGTTTTGTATCTTTGGAGGCTCTGTTGTTATGTGCGTATGTGTTTATAATTGTTATATCTGGTTGATGGATTTACCCATTTATCATTATATAATATTTAAGAGACAGTCTATTTTGTTTGGTATTAGCATAGACTTTCTAGCTCTCTTTTCGTTACTGTTTGCATGGAATATATTTTTCTATCCTTTTACTTTCAGCTTATTTCTGTCTTCAAATCTCAAGTGAGTCTCTATAGACAGGCTATAATTGGATATTGTGTGTGTGTGTGTGTGTGTGTGTGTGTTTGAGATGGAGTCTGGCTTTGTCACCCAGGCTGGAGTGCAATAGTGTGATCTTGGCTCACTGCAACTTTGGCCTCCCAGGTACAGGCAATTCTGCTGCCTCAGCCTCCTGAGTAGCTGGGACTACAGGCGTGCATCGCCATGCCTGGCTAATTTTTGTAGTTTTGGTTGAGATGGGGTTTCACCACACTGGTCAGGCTGGTCTTGAACTCCTGACCTTGTGATCTGCCTGCCTCTGTCTGACGAAGTGCTGGGATTACAGGTGTGAGCCACCTTGCCCAGCCAGATCTTGTTTTATTTATTTATTTATTTATTTATTTTAAGATGGGGTTTCACCATGATGGCCAGGCTCATCTTGAACTCCTGACCTCAGGTGATCCACCCACCTCGGCCTCCCAAAGTGCTAGGATTACAGACATGAGCCACCACGCCCGGCCTCAGATCTTGTTTTGTTTTTTTAAGTCTGTCTTTTAATTGGGGAGTTTGATTCATTTACATTTACTGATAAGAAAGAACTTCTACAATATTGCTATCTGTTTTTGATACATCTTTTTTGTTCCTCAGTTCTTCCATTGCTGCCTCCTTTTGTGTTAAATACTTTCCACTGTACCATTTTAATTCTTTTATGTTTCATTTGTTATATATTTTCTTTTTTTTTGTTTTCAAGAGAATTAAATTGTTTATTGATCACACATGATAATGGATGATACACAAGCTTCATTCCCATCTATAATTTTATCTGGTACCATTATTCAATTTAGATATATTGCATAGGATGTGCCAACACTCATTTTTATAACCAATAACTCCATGATTTTGCTTGGGTAATCCCTTTTAATGGTGAACTTCAGGTCACAACAGTAACTATTAGTTCAACTACACCAAAGTTTCTGAAGACAATGGCTTCTCCACCCAAGCAGATTGTATATAAATTCCAAATAGAACGTGGCATCACCCTGAAGGAATTCTAACTTCACACTGTTGGTGAAATTTACCAAGATGGCTTCAGAGTAGACTAACTTTACACAGCACATTAAAAAAAAAAGACATTTATTCAGTGTCATGATCAGACTATTAACATTTAGCAATCAACAGCATGGGTGCAAAAAAAGAAAAAAGAAAAAAATCTACATTAAAACCCTTTGTTGGAATGCTTTACACTTTCCACAGAACAGAAACTAAAATAACCTGTTATACAATTAGTCACAAATACAGTCCTTGAGTTTTTTGCCCATACATGAGTATTTGTCTAAATCATGTCTTCTTTATAGCAGCGAGGCCCTGCCACCACTGTGCTTGGCTGAGTTCGCAAATCTGTTGTAACCTGTAGCTTCCCTGTCACTTCTCTGGCTCTCCTCTCCTGTTAAGCTTTGTTTCCTAATTAAAATCTTCTGCCACTGCCATAGCTACTGCTGCTACTGGAACTGCCATAGCCACCTTGGTTTCGTGGTTTGGCAAAGTATTGGCCGCCACTACCATAGGGGCCAGAGCTTCTGCCTCCAAAGTTTCCTCCCTTCATGGGTCCAAAATTTGAAGACTGATTGTTGTGATTGCCAAAATCATTGTAGCTTCCACCAACTCCAAAATTGCTTCCATCATTACCAAATCCATTATAGCCATCCCCACTGCCACCATATCCACCACCACCATGGCTGCCACCAAAGCCACCACGACCACTGAAGTTTCCTCCACGACCAAAGTTGCCATTCCCACCAAAACCACCTCCACGACCACCACCAAAGTTTCCAGAACCACTTGGACCTCTTTGGCTGGATGAAGCACTAGCTATCTCTTGCTTTGACAGGGCTTTCCTAACTTCACAGCGTGGCCATTCACAGTATGGTATTTCTGAATGACAGTCTTATCCACGGAATCATGGTCATCAAAGGCAAAGCCCCTTTTCTTGCCACTGCGTCTGTCAGTCATAA
>CAUYLG010044865.1:0-10114 GCA_963573385.1 Cacajao melanocephalus
ATAAAATGATAAAGCATAACATACATTTTAAAAGACCTACAGGGGCCGGGCGCGGTGGCTCACGCCTATAATCCCAGCACTTTTGGAGGCTGAGGTGGGTGGATCACAAGGTCAAGAGATCGAGACCATCCTGGTCAACATGGTGAAACCCCGTCTCTACTAAAAATACAAAAATTAGCTGGGCATGGTGGCGTGCACCTGTAGTCCCAGCTACTTGGGAGGCTGAGGCAGGAGAATTGCTTGAACCCCAGGAGCCGGAGGTTGCGTGAACCTAGATCGTGCCATTGCACTTCAGCCTGGGTAACAAGAGCTAAACTCCGTCTCAAAAAAAAAAAAAAGATCTCCAGGGGCCAGGTGCGGTGGCTCAGGGTTGTAATCCCAGCACTCTGGGAGGCCGAGGTGGACAGATTGCCTGAGCTCAGCAGTTGGAGACCACCCCAGGAAACACGGTGAAACCCTGTCTCCACATAAATACAAAAAATTAGCTGGCTCACACCTGTAATCCCAGCTACTCGGGAGGCTGAGGCATGAGAATAGCTTGAATTCAGGAGGCAGATGTTGCAGTGACCCAAGATCATGCCATTGCACTCCAGCCTGGGTGACACAGCAAGACTCCATCTCAAAAAAAAAAAAAAAAAAATGACCTACAGGGAGAGGGAGACATGAAGTGCAGGAACAGACAGAAGCTGGACTTTGAATAGACTTTGTTACATGGATTTGCTTTGGAATATGTAAATATTTGACATAATTACAAGACATAATTAAAAAGTTTCAAAGAGGCTGGGCACGGTGGCTCACGCCTGTAATCCCAGCACTTTGGGAGGCCGAGATTGGAGATCACTTGAGATCAGGAGTTCGAGACCAGCCTGACCAATATGGTGAAACCGTGTCTCTACTAAACTTTACAAAAATTAGCTGGATGTTGTGGAGGGCACCTGTAATCCTATCTGCTCGGGAGGCTGAGGTATGAGAATCTCTTGAACCTGGGAGGTGGAGGTTGCAGTGAGCTAAGATTGTGCCACTGTACTATAGCCTGGGTGACAGAGCAAGATCCTATCTCAAAAAAAAAAAATTTTTCAAAGAATTACATAAAGATGAAAATAAAATGAAAGAAATGAACCTTTGAGTTCAGTTGGTTGGCATACTACGCATAGATTTAAACAATAGTAATTTGACTGTGTATCCTTATCAGGGGTGTCCAATCTTTTGGCTTCCCTGGGCCACATTGGAAGAAGAAGAATTGTCTTGGGGCCACACATAGAATACGCTAACACTAAAAGGAGTTTAAGCAATTGCAAAAAAGTCTCATAATGTTTTCAGAAAGTTTATAAATTTGTGTTGGGTTGCATTCAAAGTCATCCTGGACTGCATGTGGCCTGCGGGTTAGACAAGCTTGCCTTAGATAGATGTACCCTAAAGATAAAAAGAACTGCCCTGTGCCCCACAAGAAATTCTAAACTGTTTTAAATAATCGTATTAAAAATCATATTATTGATGGTACTATAATATTATTATATGTCCATTGTGGAATAAATCAAATGAGTAATACTGTTGATGTTGCTTGGAAACAAGATTTGCTGGCTGAAAGGAGACACAAATGTAAGATTGATGAGATGGGGTAAAAATTCTGTAGTCTTCATTGTGAACTGGGGGTATCAGTATGCCCTTCATGTTTTAGGTTAATCACACACATGTGTGCATGCATGTTTCCTAGCTCTGTTCACTGTAAGGCCTAGAAACAGTGACCATCCTAGTAGGAATGAGCACCTCTTGCAATCAGATTATGCATTCTAAATACCATTCCCTGAGAAAGAGTCGGGCCTCCTCGGAGAAATGACTGACTCCAAATTTGATGTGGCAAACATACAAGACAAGCCTAGAATATCCTGTCATGCCAACAAAGCAAACAGAGTGTTAAAGACTACTAGAGTCATGTCAAAAGGACTCAGAAACCAAGCAGAATAAGGTTTCTGTGGTCAAGCTGAGCATCAATATGGATAATAACTGCAACAGGGAGAAATATGACAAATGTGTTTATGAATTCCCAATCATATTTTAAAATAATCTTAAATAAGCCATTAGTCACATTTGAAGGATGTCAGGGAAATACCTCACTATTTAGAAAACTGTTTAACAAAAGAAAAGGGGGAGTGGGTAGGGGCATAGCTGAAACAAGATTGGCCTTATATTGATAATTATTGACAAGGATGATGGATACATAAGTTTCATTATATTATTCTCTTATCTTCCATAAAACATTTTCAAAGTAAAAAGTATTTTAAGTGATAGAACAGGTCAAGAAACAGGAAATCACTGGAACATTAATTCTTGAAACTCTTCTAAATGATAGACATTTAATACTAACAGAAATCCAGTATGACATGATATAGATACTATTATTTTAGAGACAAGGTCTTGTTCTGACACCCAGACTGGAGTGCAGTGGCAGGATCACAGCTCACTGCAGCCTTGACCTCTGGGACTCAAAATGATCCTCCCACTTCAGCCTCCCAAGTAGCTGGGCCCACAGGTGTGTGTCACCACACTTGGCTAATTTTGTTTATTTTTTGTAGAGATGAGGTCTCACTATGTTGCTCAGGTTGGACTTGAACTCCTGAACTCAAGCAATCCTCCCACCTTGGCTCCCAAAGTGTTGGGATTACAGGAATGTGCCACCATGCCCGGCCTGATATAGACATTATTATCCCCATTTTACACCTGAGGAAATATGTGTAAAGGATCCATGTGATGCTGGGCACGGTGACTCATGCCTGTAGTCTCAGCACCCTGGGAGGCTGAGACAGGTGGACTGCTTGAGCCCAGGAGTTTGAGACCAGTCTGGGCAACATGGCGAAACATTGTCTCTACAAAAAAAACAAAAACCAAAAAACACAAAAAGAATCCATGTGAGTCAAACCCACATGTTCTTATCTCAAAGGCCCACAATTCCACCGTTGCCTCTCCAATACCCTGACTGGTATATCTGGGTTAATAAAACCTTCCTTTCCTATATGAGAGTTGTCAGGGGACTTCAATGAAATAACATAGAGGAAAGTATTGGGAAAACCAAATCTTCATACAAATATTTTACTGCCATTTGAAAATTAGAGATCAGATCTACCTATAGGATTGCTGTGGAGATCAAATGAGGTCAGCGATTTGAGGATAGATGGACAGATATATAGACAGACAGACAGATAATCCTTAAAGATTAATGAAGTTGCAATTACCCCCAGTGCTTTTATCATCAGTCATAGGACTTTAGGCTTCGTGAAAAGTGAAACTTAGAATCCAGGAAATAGACTCTCCCTCTGACTCAGGCATAGGAAGGTTCCAGGAAAGATACCTGATACTCCAGGGAGGAATAGGGACCAGGAAGGCACATGATATCCTGTAGGCTGCAAAAAGAGCAGCTCTAGGTCACAGCAAGGCAGAGACTATGGTCAGTTTGCTAGGCACTTGGGCGCTGTCCCTAGATCCTAGAAGGTCAGATAAAGCAGCCACGCTGCAGACATCTGCTGGGTTCCTCTGAAGGAGGTCTGAGTTGGAAGCGTGGAGAGTAGGTATAGAAGACACTCCCCAGTAATAAAAGCAGAATCCAGCATATGGGACTGATGACAGGGAGTGCCTGGGGTTGCTAACCAGCTCTAGCACTTCTCTCTTTCAGCATTCATATCTTAAAGTCTGTCTGGGGGTTCTTTACAGATCTTTCCTCAGCAAATTGTTTATTCTCAGACTGTCCTTCCCTCTGCCATAAAATATAAGCTGGTCTGGGGATCTCTTACACTTTTTCATCTTGGAATTCCGTAATTCCATAAGGACATATTTCTAAAGAAGCACACAATCAAAATTCTCCTGACTCGTGGTTCACGTGCCTCTACCCCCTGAATATTTAGTCTGTGTTCAGATCACAAAGATCATTCTGTCTCTGTCTCTCGGGATTCTTGCTTAAACATTTAAAAAATTATTTTACTTACTTTTTGAATAGCTAATCCCTTCACGTGATATGAAACTGAAATGATACAAAAGTATAGACAGTATACTTTTCAGGTGAGCCTAGAACATCTTCCTCCCGACTCTGTCCCACAGCTTCCCAAGCTCCACTCATCCCCTGTCCCTGGACAACCCGTTACTAGTTTCTTGTGTACTCTTCCAGAGATAGTCTCTGCAGACACTTATTCACATGCATGTGTTTTTTAAAATTCTAGCATACTATACATATTTTCCTTTACTTTGCTTTTTGCCATTAACAAATATCTTAGATATATTTCTATATTAGTTCATATAAAACTGCCTTGTTATGTTAAAAACTCCATGGTATTTCATTGTATAAACATATAATTATTTACTTAATCCTCTACTGATAGACATTTAGGTTGCTTGTAATCATTTCATATTAAAAATTGCTACAATACATATCTTTGGGTAAATGTGCTTCTTATATTTGCAAGCCCATTTTTCAAATAAATTCTTGGATGCAGAATTTCCAGGTCAAAGATAATGTGATCACGTTGCTCTCCATGAATGTAGTGACAATTTATACTACCACCAGCAATGTGTGAGAGTTCCTGTTTCTCATTCCTTCTTCAATATGTTGTGTTACTAATCTTTTCGATCTCTCACAATCTGACACACAGAAATTGGTATCTCTTTTGTGGTTCTCTTACTTTAAGTAAGATTGAGTATTTTCATTTTATTGTATTACTCCATTCTCACACTGCCATAAAGAACTGCCCAAGACTGGGTAATTTATAAAGGAAAGAGTTTAATTAATTCACAGTTCAGCATGGCTGGGGCACCCTCAGAAACTTACAAACATGGTAGAAAAGGAAGCAAACATGTCCTTCCTCACATGGTGGCAGGAGAGACAAGAATGAGAGCTGAGTGAAGGGGGAAGCCCCTTATAAAACCATCAGATCTAGTGAGAACCTCACTGCGAGAACAGCATGGGGGAAACTGCCCCCATGATTCAATTACCTCCCACCAAGTCCCTCCCACCACATGTGGGGATTACGGGAACTACAATTCAAGATGAGATTTGGGTGGAGATACTGCCAAACCATATCAATTTCAATATTCTGTTATTTGCCCCATTTCTCTGCTGGGCAGTTGGTTGATTCTCATCAGTTTGAAGGAACTCTTATTAGGAGACTCCTTGTCTATAAGAGGGGCTGCAAATTGTCCACATCATTATTTTTATCCTGACTTTATTTGTGGTGGTTCTGCTATGTATGAAATTATTTTCGTAGTTGATTGGATCTTTTCTATTTCACTATGTTTTGTGTCATATTTAGGCCTTCTTTTTTCAAGATTATTTTTATGTTTCCATGTTTTTAATATTTCTATGGTTTAATTTATTTCTTCTTCTTCTTCTTTTTTAATTTTATTTTTTTGAGACAGGGTCTTGCTCTTTTGCCCAGGCTGGAGTGCAGTGGCATGATCATGACTCACTGCAGCCTTGACCTCCCAGGCTCAAGTGATCCTCCCACCTCAGCTTCCCAAGTAGCTGGAACCACAAGCACTGGGCCCACAGCTGCATACCTGGCTAATTTTTAAATTTTTTGTAGTGACAGGGTGTCACCATGTTGCCTAGTCTGGTAATTTCTTTGTGCTTCAATCTTAGTCCATCTGAAACTCACTTTGAAATCGTGAAGAAGGGATCTAACTATAAATAAGATGGTGACGATCCCAACTCATTTTAAAAAATTTACCTTTTACTTTATGTTTGAAATGTTATCTTCAATCATACACAGTACTAAATTCTCCTCCGTGTTTGGGTTTATTTCTGGACTTTATCTTCTACTCATTTATTTATCCCTTCATGTGCTAGTATCACACCATTTTAATTACAATAGTTTTATAATCGAGTTTATATTCTTTAAAAACTTTTTTCTGTTTACTCTTGCATGTCAATTTCTTCATAGATTTCTCTAGAATCAGATTTTTTCATTCCTAAAGAAAATCAAGTAATATTTTTATTGGAGTCATATCAAAATTATAAATTAACCTAGAAATGACATGATGTTGACTCTAGGAATGTGATATAAATTTTAATTTATTCAAATTTTCTTTGGAATTCTTCAATTTCATTGTACAAATTATTAATATTTTTGTTATATTTATTACTATGCATTTCATCATTCATTAAGCTATTTTAAATAATTGTTGCATACTAATTTGAATCCTACCATATTGAAAGTTATTTTTCTATTTTTAAATTAAAAAAATTTTTTTTGAGACAGGGTCTTGCTCTGTCATTCAGGCTGGAGTGCAGTGGCATGATCACAGCTTATTGCAGCCTCAACCTCCTGGGCTCAAGTGACCCTTCCATCCCAGCTTCCCAAGCAGGTGGGATTATAGGCATGTGCTACCATGCTCAGCTAATTTTTAAACTATTGTTTTGTAGAGGCAAGGTCTTTAGAATGTGTTGCCTAGGCTGGTCTCAAACTCCTGGGCTCAGTGATCCCCCCTGCCTCAGAATCCTAAAGTGTTGGGATTATAGGCATGAGCCATTGCGCCTAGACCACAATTTTTTTTAAATTTAAATTAAAATTTTTAGAGATGGAGCCTTGCTCTATTACCCAGGTGGGAGTGCAGTGGCGTGAACATAGCTCACTGCTGCACTGAACTTCAGGGCTCAGAAAATTCTCCTGCCTTAGCCTCCTGAGCAGCTGGGACTACAGGTACATGACACCACATCAACTAATTTATTCTTATTTATAGTTTTAGAGATGGGGGTCTTGCTATGTTGTCTAGGCTGGTCTTCAACTCTTGGCCTCAGGTAATCCTCCTGTCTCAGCGTCCTGAGTAGCTGGGATTATAGGCATGAGCCACTGTGCCTGGCTTGAGTGTGATTTCTAAATAATCCATAATTGAAAGAGAAAGTTTCAATTGAAATGAAAAAGTACATTGAACTGAATGAAAATGAAAATACAACATATCAAAATCTGAGGGACACAGCTAAAGCACTGCTCAGAGGGAAGTTTATAGCACTAAATCCACACATTAGAAAACAAGAAACGCCTCAAATCAGTCATCTAAGGTCCCACCTCGAGAAACTAGTAAAAAAAGAGTCAACTTCCCACCCTAAAACCTAAAAGCAAGCAGAAGGAAGGACATAATAAAGAGCAGAAATCAATAAAATAGAGAACAAACACAGTAGAGAAAAATCAATGAAACAACAAACTGCTTCTTTGAAAAGATCAATTAAATTGACAATCCTTTAGCAAAAATAAAAAACAAAAAAAAATAGGAACGACACAATTATCAATCTCAAGAATGAAAGAGGGATGCCACTACAGACCCTGCAGACAACAAAAGGGCTATGAGAAACTACCAGGAAAACTCTACACACATAACTTTAAAACTTAGGTGAAATGGGCCCTGTGCAGTGGCTCATGCCTGTAATCCCAGCACTTTGGGAGGCTGAGGCAGGCGGATCACCCGAGGTCAAAAGTTAAAGACCAGCCTGACCAACATGGATAAACCCTGTCTCTACTAAAAATACAAAAATTAGCTGGGCATGGTGGTGCATGCCTGTAATCCCAGCTACTTGGGAGGCTGAGGCAGGAGAATCACTTGAACCCGGAGGCGGAGGTTGTGGTGAGCTGAGATGGGGCCATTGCACTCCAGCCTGGGCAACAAGAGGGAAACTCCGTCTCAAAAAACAAATAAGCGGCTGGGCATGGTGGGTCACGCCTGTGATCTAAGCACTTTGGAGGCCAAGGCGGGCGGATCACTTGAGGTTGGGAGTTCAAGACCAGCCTGACCAACATGGTGAAACCCCGTCTTTATTAAAAAAATAAACAAAAACAAACAAACAAACAAAACCCAAATAAGCAAGCAAGCAAGCAAGCAAGCAAACAAAAAACTTAAGTGAAATGAATCAAGTTCTCAAAAAAACAAAAACTACTATACTTCCCAATATGTGATAGGTAATCTGAATTCCTTTATCATTAAGAAAATTGAATTAATAATTTAAAAACTTTCAAAAAAGGAAACTTTCAGGCCAGATGGTTTCTTTAGAGAATTCCTCCAAACTATTAAAGAAGAATTAACACCAACTCTGTAAAATCTCTTTTACACAAGAGGAGAAACACTTCCTAATTAATTTTATGAAGGTAGTATTACCCTTATACCAAAACCAGACATAGATAGTCCAACATTTAAAAAAGAAGATGAAACAAAAGAAAAGGAAAATTATAAATCAATAAATCTCTCACAAATACAGACACAAAAATCCTTAACAGACCGGGTAAGGTGGTAAGGCACAAGGATTGCTTTAGGCCAGGAGTTCAAGACCAACCTGGGCAATATCTCAACACCTCCATTTCTTTAATAAAATGTTAAAATGTTAACATTCATTTAAAAAAAATCCTTAACAAAATATAAGCAAACAGAATTCAGCAATAAATACAAAGAATTATACACCATAGCCAAATGGGGTTCATTCCAGGGATGCAAGGCTGGTTCCATATTCTAAAATCCATCAGTATAATCTACCATATGAACAGGCTAATTAAGAAAAATCACACAATCATGTCAATCAATGCAGAGAAAGCATCTGACAAAATGAAACACTCATTCATGATTTTTTTTGAAACCCAGAAAAAGAGAAATTGAGAGAAATTTCTTTAGCGTGATAAAAAAAAATTGCAGAAAATACACAGATAATGTTATACTTGATGGGGAAAGACCAAATGCTTTCTTTCTAAAATTAACAACAAGGCAAGAATATCTGCTTTCACCACACTTATTTAACACAGTGCTGAAAGTTCTAGCCAATAGAATAAAGAAAAAAAAAAAGGAAATAAAATGCATATAGGCCAGAAAGGAAGAAATAAAACTGTTCTTATTTGCAGATAATATGATGGTCTACATAGAAAATCTCAAGAACTGATTTAAAAAAATCTCTTGGAACTAATATATGAGGCCACACAAAGTGGCTCACATCTGTAATCCCAGCACTTTGTGAGGTTGGAGGTGGGAGGATAGTTTGAGGTCAGGTGTTCAAGACCAGCCTGGACAACATAGTAAGACCTTCTCTCTACAAAAAAAATGTTAAAAGATTTTAAGGTAGCTAGAACTGGTGGAAGGATCCCTTCAGCCCAGGAGTTCAAGGCTGCAGTGAGCTAAGAAGTTGTCAAAGAAGGTGTCACCGCATTCCTGCCTGGGCAACAGAGCAAGCTCTTGCTTTTCAAATTAAAAAATAAATAAATAAATAAACCTAATAAATGAATACATCAAAGTTGCAGGATACGAGACAAACAAAAATTAATCAACTATCTCTATATACACATAACAAACATAAGGAAACAAAAATTTTAAATATGATAACAATTACAATCTACAAAAATACTTAGCCATAGAATGAACAAAACATGTATAGGACATGCACCCTAAAACTACACAAAACTAATTAAAGAAATCAAATATTCACGTAAATGAAGAGGCCTACTCTGTTCATAACTTGGAAGATTCCACCCGGTACAGATGCAAACTATCTCCAAATTGATATACTGCTTTAATGCAATCCTTATCAAAATCCCAACAAAATTTTTAATAGCTGGACAAGATTATTTTAAAATTTATATGGAAATAAAAAGGAACAAGAATAGCTAAAACAAATTTGACAAAGAAGAAAAACATAGGAGCATCAGTCTACCCAATTCAAAGACACTATATAGCTATAGTAACCAAACCTACACGGTATGGGTGAAGGAAGAGACACAAAAGAACCCAAAAACTGACCCACACATATACTCAACTGATTTTTAATAAAGATGCAAAAGCAATCTTTTCAACAAATGGTGAAAAAACAGTCTTTTCAACAAACAGTGCTGAAATAATTGGATATCCTTAGGCAGAAAAGAAAGAAAGAAAAAAGAAATCTTAACCTAAGTCCTTATACAAAGACAACTCAAACTGGATGGCTGACTTAAACATAAATGTCAAACTAAAAACTTGTACAATAAAAATAGAAGAAAATTCTTGCAACCTGGAGCTAGGCAAACAATTCTTAGATTTGAAACCAAAATATAATTCATAAAAGGAAAAATTTATAGATAAACTGAACTTGACTAAAATTAAGCTTCTATCTGCGAAGGAAGATGAC
>CAUYLG010044867.1:0-25639 GCA_963573385.1 Cacajao melanocephalus
CTCCCCATCACCTATATCTGGCATTTCTCCCCACGCTATCTCTCCCCAACTCCCCACCCCCCGCTGTGCCGCCCCTATTTCCCCCAGACAAACCCCACTGTGTGTTGGTCCCCACCCAGTGTCCATGTCTTCTCATTGTTCAATACTCACCTATAAGTGAGAACTTGCAGTGTTTGATTTTCTGTTCTTGTGTCAGTTTGCTGAGAATGATGGTTTCCAGGTTCATCCATGTCCCTACAAAGAACACAAACTCATCGTTTTTTATGGCTGCATAGTATTCCATGGTATATATGTGCCACATTTTCTCTGTCCAGTCTATCTTTGATGGGCATTTGCATTGGTTCCAAGTCTTTGCTACTGTAAACAGTGCTGCAATGAACATTCATGTGCATGTGTCCTTATAGTAGAATGATTTATAATCCTTTGGATATATACCCAGTAATGGGATTGCTGGGTCAAATGGAAATTCTATTTCCAGGTCCTTGAGGAATCGCCACACTGTCTTCCACAATGGGTGAACTAATTTACACTCCCACCAACAGTGTAAAAGTGCACACAGAGAATTTTAAATGCCTATGATTGATATATTGAGGATTCTAATGGGGGAAGTATACAACATACAGGAATAGATGGATATGGCAAGTAGAAACAGGAACACTTTAAAAAGGCAAAAGTTCGAACTGAAAATTACTGTGACAAAAAATAATGTATTCAATGTGTCTCTCAGTATATTTGACATAATTGAGAAAGAATCAGTGAACCTGAGATACATCGATAGATAATATCTCAAATTGAAATGCATAGGAAAAATCTGAAAAAAAAAAAAAAAACCAAAAACAAAAGAAGATATTCAGTAACTGTGAGACAATTTCAAAAGGTGTAGTAGACAGGTAACTGTAATATCAGACAGAATATAAAGAAGAAATGTTTGAAGTAGTAATGACTGATAATTTTTTCATAATTAATGAGACATCAAATCATAGAGCCAAGAAACTCAGAGAATATCAAGCAGGATAAACACCAAAAAATTTACACATAGGTATATTTTATTCAAACTGAAGAAAACCAAACACAAAAAGGTTAAAAAAAAAAAAAGAAGAAGAAGAAAAACCTAAAACCCATTAACAATAAGAGAAAAAAGGACGAGAATTATAGAGCAGACTTTTCAACAGAAATTATGCAAGCCAGAAGAGAATGGTGGAAAATATTTTGAATTGAGGAAAGAATAAACACTAACCTAGAGTTTTATACCCATTGGTAGTTTTCCTTAAAAGTTAAGAATAAATAAAGCCTGTATCAGACAAATGAACACTCAGGGAATTTATCAACAGCATATCTGTCCTGCAAGAAATATTGAAAAATATTTTTCAAGCAGAAAGGAAATTACTTAGGTCACAATTCTGAATTAACATGAATATAGAAGAGCATCTGGGGAAAAATAAAATATTTTATTTTTCTTATTCTTATTTAAATGATAATCTTAAAAAAATCCACTAATATCTATAATGTGTTGGGTGAGGAAATCATATAAAAAAGTAAAATGAATTACAGGTATTCCAAAAAAGTCTGGAGAGAGTAATTGAGAATATTCTTTTATAAAGAATATCTGCCAATTGTAAAGCAATGTGGTATTGTTTTAAAGTCAATTTAGATTAAAAATAAATATTATAAACTATAGGGTCACTCCTAAAGTTTTTGTTATAATATGTGTATCATTGATGAAATAAGACAGGAGAAAAGAAAAGAATTATTTGAAATACTTAAATGAAACCACGTAAGTCAGAAGGAAAAGAAAAATAAGAAACAAGAAAAATTCAAAGAAAAAACGTTACCAACATGGTAATTATCAATCCAACTTATCAATAACAACTTGAAATGTAAATGTTTAAATATATTTATTTTAAAAATAGGTTTGTATCCATTTAAAATGGATATAAAATATCTAATCATATGTTCTACAAAAATATAGTTTTAAATATATTTTAAAATACTCAGGTTAAAACTTAAGGGAGAGAGAAAGACATATCATGCACACAGTAATCAAATGGAAATAAAAGAAACTATGTTAATTTCAGAAAAAAATGACTGCAGAATATATAATTCCAAAGTATAAATTATTAATGACAAATGGATAAGTTGGACTATATTAAAGTGAGAAACTTCTACTCTGTGAAAGACACTTAAGAAAACGGAAAAGCAAAACATAAATTGAAAGAAAATGCTGCAAAATGCGTATCTGCTAAAGTACTTGTATCAAATTATGTTAAAAACTTCTAAAACTTAGCAATAAGGAGATAAATATCTCAATTAAAAATGAACAAACCGTCTGGACACCTCAACAAAGAAGATGTACAAATAACGAGTATATACATATGTAAAGTGAAATAAAATTAAGGGATATTAAAAAGAAAAATAGGCCAGGCATGGTGTTCCACACCTGTAATCCCAGCATTTTGGGAGGCCAAGGTCGGTAGATTGTTTGAGGCCAGGAATTCAAGACCAGTCTGGCCAACATGGGGAAACCCCATCTCTACTATAAAATACAAAAATTAACCATGCTTGGTGGTGGGCACCTGTAATCCCAGCTATTGAGAGGCTGAGGCTTGAGAATTGATTGAACTTGGGAGGCAGAGATTGCAATGAGCTGACATCACACCACTGAACTCTAGCATGGGATACAGAGTGAGAGTCTGATGCAAAAAAATAATAAAATAAAACAAAATAAAATAACAATGAGATACTACTACAGATCTATTAGAATGATTAAAGTCTAAAATAATAACAATTTCAGATAAAGATAACAAGCAACAATATTTTCATTCATTTATGATGTGATTGCAAAATGACATACACACTTTGAAAGACACTTTGGCAGTTTCTAAAAAAAGCGCAACATTGTCTACCAAAATGATTTGGCAATCATGCTCTGAGGTATTTACCCAGTTGAAAATATGCCAACCTAAAAACTTGTGTGTGACTATTTATAGCAGCTTTATTCATATTGCCAAAAACCAGAAGCATCCAAGATGCCATTCAATAGGTGAATAGATAAACTATGGCACATCAACTCAATGGAATCTTTTTCAGTGATAAAAAGAAGTTATCAAGCCATCCAAAAACATAGATGAAACTTCAAAATTCATTAAGTTAAAGAAATCAGTCTGGAGAAATGATCCATACTTTACTATTCTGTTAAATAATGCTTAGTAAAGGAAAACCTACAATGATCAGCACCCCAGTGGTTGCCAACTGGGGGAAGGGAGTACATTGAAAAGCAGCACAAAGGAGTAATTTTAGAGCAAGGATATTATTTTCTGTGAAGCCTTAATAGTGGATATATGCCACTATTTTTTGAAAGCCATAGAACTTCAAAGCAGTAAGAGTAAATTTTAATGTATTATTTTTTAAATGAAGCAACCAAAAGATTCAGAATGGAATTCAGAATTTTCAAAATAACCTGTTTTACAGATGTATGAAATAAGCTCACTGAAGGGTCTTGGAGGAAAAGATGCTGAACCAAGTAACTCTGGCAATGAAGTAAGTCTTTACAGACCAAAGGCCAAAGAAAATCCACACAAGAGCTGTATTCTACTTGATAAAATTGTTTTCCCATATGTTATGGATTAACAATTTATAACAATATTAATGTATATTTATAATATACAAATAATATATATTTACAATATTCAAATAATGTATATTTGAATAGAACAATTACATAAACGATGACGGATGTTGGCAGCGATGGTTTCACTGTTGAAGGGGGAAGTTACAGACAAGAAATAGAATAGCGGAATTATCCAAGCAGTTCTGGATTACAGTTGGAAACATCATTATGAATCATGTTTAGCTTAATATAGAGGCAAATAGATCCCTATATCAATATTTATGGTATGCATAATCATACTAACCAGTTAGTATGCACACTATATTTCCTTGTTCTCTCTGCTAAAGTAATCACAACTTTTTGACAGATTATTATAAAATTAATGAATATGCAGTCTGAACTTGGATTATCTTGAAGTGCCAGAATGTAAGGAACCACTCAAAACCAAGCAAACAGAACCACAAACAAGTGATGAGAATATGTTAAAAGAACACAAGAACCAATTTAAAGAGTTCCCAATGGCCAAAGTTAGAACAATTGGAGCAACAAAGTGAAGTAGTAGTAGATTATAATCCAAAGCATGGCATAGATGCCTGTCAGTCCATAGTTATATAAAATAATGATCAAACATATAAATAAGAAAGGAGAATACACAATCTTTTGTGCAGAGGAATTCCAAATACTGCATGTCACTACCCTGCCCTCTATGAGATGGAGTATAACTCTCCACCCTTTAAATATGAATTTCACCTAGTGATTTCTTTCCAATTACTACAGTATATAAAGGGGGAAAACAGTAAATGCATAGTGTAGAATCTGACAAACACTGTGTCAGCCAGGTGATCAAGATTAACCACAATATTGTAAATCATGATGATAATATAAATTCTTGACACAATGTGATGAAAATTGCACTTTCACTCTATGGTTTTCCAAAAACCCATGACCTTAGCCTAATCATGAGAAAACATCAGACAAATCCCAAATGAGGGATGTATTAACAAATAACTGATGAATGTTTTGGAAATTGTCAATGTTATCAAAACTAAGGAAAGTCTGGGAAATTGTCACATCCAAAAAGAGCCTAAGTAGACATGACAACTAAATGAGCTGTGGTATTCTATAAAAAATCTGGAATACGAAAAGGACATTAAGTAAAACAAAATAAATATGAACAAAATATGGCCCTTAGTTAATATTGATGGTTCATTATTGGTTCATTGATTGTGACAAATGCACCATACTAATGTAAGATGTTAAAATAAGGCAAAACTCAGAATGGAGTACATAACAACAAACTAATGTCTTCAAAACTTTTCTGTAAAACTATTCTAAAATTGAAAGTTTATTATAAAAATAGATTCACCATCATTCACACACATAAAGTCTAGAATTATGAAATTTAAGTGCTAAAATTAATTTTACAGCCTCTTTAAGCATAAAAAAATAGCTCTATTCAAGCAATGGGAATTATGGTACCTTTCTCAGAAAATTATTTTGAGAATCAAATAATGTGTCTTAATGTCAATTATTATTCATAGTGATAGTCTCAAGGCCTAAATTAAGTCTGTTTATCAATGAAATAAAGCAATCACAACATTCCCTCTTTGTCTTTTTCACTCTAGCACACACAGTAATCCACTTAACCATCTTTACCTTTCACTGAGTCAAAAAATAAATCAAAGATTAGCTGGCTCAGATAAAGAAACAGGGGCTTCAAAATGATGGAAGAGATTCTTTTGAAAAGTTGGATTTCTATATTAGGACTCAGAAAGTGAAAAGTGGGAATGTGTATTTAATTAGCTACATAATATACTCTGTGTTCAGAGAGTGGTATAGAGTTGTTACAAAGTAAATGTTAGTAATCACTGATGCTTTATCCAAGGGATTTTTGTTAAATATGTTTCATTGTTTGCTTTAAATAATACATTTGCCTACTATGTCCTGTAAATCTATGTATTAAATAATACATGAACTTACTATGTCCTGTAAATCTATGTATTAATCTATGAGCCGATATCACACCACTAAATTGTAACATGGGAGACAGAGTGAGAAAATGATGCAAAAAAATAATGAAAACAAAATAAAATAACAATGAAATACTGCTACAGAGCTATTGTCAATTTATGTAATTTTTCTATATACCTTAATATCATTGTCATAAACTGATAGTCCATGACATATGGGAAAACAATTTTATCAAGTAGAATGCAGCTCTTGTGTGGATTTTTCTTTGGCCTTTAGTCTGTAAGACTTCATTCATATGCTAAGTATGTGCTATGCATTTGACTAAGCTATGAAAGTTTACTAAAATATAAATATATAACTTAATACATATACACATGCATATATATTCTTAATTTGGAGCTCAATACTAATGAGCGAAATAGAATGTGTTGCAAATGAAAATAACATAAAATAACAAAATGAAAAATGGGTCAATCCATCAAGAGCTCATCACAAGAAAATGTGTTCAACATATTTTTACGTATGTTACAGCAACAAAGTCGAAGAGTAGGGATGAATGGAAAGAGAAGATTCAGATTGTTAAAGGTGAAAATCTAAGAGGAAAGAAAGTGTTAGGCAAGAAAGTTGTTGAAGTTCTGTATGACTTGCTTTTTCTATACAGGGAACAATGTAAGTTTTTGAGAAAGGGAATAGAATAAGAAAAAAGTAGGCACAGTGATTGCTGGGTTTAATGTTTTTAAACCACAGGTGACCAGGTTATGAGGGACAGATGAATAGTATATCATAATTAGTTATTGTTATATTGGATATTAAAGTTTGTGTATAGGACTGGTTTAGGTGATGGCAAGATCTAGGATATACCTATTTTTATACATGATTAAATATGAAGAATAATATGGTTGAAGTCAAGTCAGTGGGTGTGTTTTTCTCAATACCCAAGACTAATATCTGTGTACTTTTTTACCTGGAACAACTCGGTGTGTACTTGATGTCCTGGCATAAATCAGTAACACTTTTGTCCACTCTTGAAGTTTACTAATTTGAATACAAACTATTTGATTATTTCATCCCTTTGGGCTAGTAGCCAATTTCCACAATAATTTGGAAATAGCCAGGAATTCTTAAGAAAATAGAACAAAGGAAAGAAGTGGAAAATTGTAAGTTGATATTTTGAACAGGAGCTGAATAAAGACTTTTGCATGAAGGAGGCAGCATAACAAAGTGAAAGCCATTCAAACTTATCTCCTAATTTTTCTTAGCAGAGCTCTTTTTGGACAAGTCTGGTTTATTCTGTTATTGTAGTCCATGCCCTGTACTTTATCAGGAACTTTTTTTGTACTATGCTTCTAACTGAAATAATTTTTCTCTTCTCCTTCTTCAAAACAATTTATTTAATGATCCAAAGCCTAGCTCAAAAATGGCCTCAATAAAATACCTTCAAGAAATAGGAATAAATAGTCATCCAAACTCTTTAAGAAGGCTGCAGAATTTAATTTTTGTTGATCTTGTCCTGCAGAACACATACCAAGTCCTGGTGAATTTCCAGTAGTCTCCAATGACTGTTGAAAACTACAAAAGCAGCCTAGTGAGAAATATTTGATGTTCATACTTATAATCAAACATAAATATCAGTTCAGCTCAATACTGAGGTGTGTTTAATCTCTCCATGCATATTCAGCTTTTTTCTTTAATAAAGAGATGATAATTGCATATGCTATATGAGTTTGTAGCTACATTTCTGTAGAAACTACTAGCCTAGTAAAGTTTATTGTATGACCTATTTTGTATGTTGCTACACACAGAAATACTAGTGGCTAGGTTAAGGCCTACATGCTGAGAAGACATTTATCAAGAAAACATAATACAAGTGAAGAAGCATAAATGTTTCCTTTTCATTTTTAGTGTTGAATATTATTTTGTTCAGTTTTGTTTGGTTTGGGATTAGGCAAGCTCACTTTCTGTACTATAAAGTCATAAACTTTACCTTTAAAGGCTTTATCTTATTTATTTTTAAATATCACAATAGTTGCCTACAGCCAGTAAGGCTCAGGAAGGATCACCTGCTAATGTCCTCTGCTGGTAGAACCTTATGAAGATATTTCTGCATTTGAGAACAGTTGTTTAGTACTGTAATTCATTACTAAAAATCCCTTAATAAATATTATGAACAACAGAAATAATTTATCTTACTTATATTAACTATCTTTAGAGATAGCCTATATACTTATATAAAGGCAGTCTTATTTCTTTGAAAAAATATAGTTTAAAGGGCATGAATGTCATATGATTCTCTTAAGAAACTGTTCATTATTCACAGATGACTTCTTTAAGAGAACTAATTTCATTTGCTTATAGTATATTTTTTATTTTTACTGGGAATAGATCTATTTTGACAAAAGTTGTAAGTAAGTAGGCTTTTGTTAAAAAAAATATGGCTGGACTAAATTATTAGAAGATATTATCCTTTAATCATAATATCTCCTTAGCTGACAATGCTATTTTATTGTTACTTTTAGATTATGTATCAGTAGAAACCCAAATTTGGTATTTGTTTTTTAATAGGGCCATTAAAATTGCACAGATTTGATAGGTGACTAGAGAATTTTGAAGTGAACCAAACAATGTGTTAGAATTTTAAAATAAACCATGGTTAGTGTTAAAAATTTACCAACACAAATTTCTTTCAGAGCCATGATATTTCTAGAACCTATTCTGACACTCTAAATAAACTTAACAGTCTTCTAAAAACTTTTATTGTGTATTACTTATATGCATAATATGATGTAAAATTGAATCATTAAAGCATGCTATATGAACTTCTTTTAATAAGTTTCAGTTAAACAAATTGTAACAACAATTTACCTTCATTTGCTTCTGTTTCATTCCAACTATTTTCATAAATAAAAGTCAGGATGTACACACATATGTTTGCATATGTATACTTTTTGACTACATACATGGTTTTAAAACCTCTGATATAACTGTCATGGCATCCTTGGGACCTTGCCTCAACAGCGGGGAACCTCTGTGGCTGGTGGTGTCTTATGCTTGAGTATTGCTCTCACCTGCTGGACTTATTCTGCTCACTCAGCCCAGAAGGCTGTTCTTGGCTTGTGCTAATGGCCTGGATCCCACACCTGCCAAGGATGGGCCAGTTGCACAGCAGTGAGAGGTGTGTAGGCAAGTGAGTGTGTGTTCTGACCACTGTGCACATGCAGGTACTCTGGCTGCTGGAGCAGGGTAAGAAGCCCCAGGCTCCGGCACAGGTGACAGCTGTGTGCAAGGCTGTGGCTGGACCAAATGTACTGCATGTGTACCCAGCTGTGCCTGGGAGGGCAGGGATCCACCTGTTCAGCTTGGAAAGGGACAGGGCTCTCATCTGTTCCTGGCCTCCTGTGTCTGGACAAGGGGAATGCGGTGTCACCCAGAAGCTTGGAGACTTCAAAGAGGGTGTCCCAGCCCTGGTGCACGGAGCCACTAGGTCTGGGCTCCCAGAAGGGCTGTAGCTCTGCTCTCCTTGTGGCCCGCAACATGGAGAGCAGTGGTGGGGGAGGGTTTCAGCCCTGTTTGTGTTATAGCTATTCTAGTCCTGCCATTCAGCACACGTTCTTGACCCACGTCCGGGAAGAATGAGTGGATAACTAAAGGGTGAGCAAGGTAAAGAGGCGCTTCCTTGAACAGCAGCACAGTTCTCAGGAGACCCACAGTTGGTAGCTCCTGTCTTCAGGCAAGTCATCCTGTCTGATTGTACAGCTCTCCGCAAAGAGGAGACCCACAGTGGGTAGATCCTCTCCACAGGAAGGTCATCCCTATGTCTGCTCAAGTCTAACTTAGTCTGGGGTTTCTATCGGGCACAGAAAGGAGGAAGTGCATGCTGATTGGTCCATGGGTGGCCATAGGTGGGCCTAGAAAAAGCACCGTAAGTTATCGCTCGGAACGGGCAGCCCAGCCCCCAGGCCACAGACTATCTTTGACCTGAAGGGGTGGTTTCCTCTCTTTCTGCCTGAGAGTCTATCTGCCTCTTGTCACTATTCATGGTGCCAAGGCTGCTCTTGCCAAGGGGTGCCTGCAGGCTCACGTTGAGCCACCCTCAGCTCCTACCCCAGCGTCCCTCTTGTGCTAGTCAGAGCCCAAAATCTGGAAGGGCCGAGGTGGCAGGGGGCTGGCATGTCAGCACTGCCTTAAGCGTGTGCACACCTGGCCAGGTTGTGACAGTGCCTGGGCCCCGCTTCAACTTTTCTCTGAAATCTCAGCAGGTGCTGGAAGTGGGGAAAGGCCAGGCAGCAGGAGCAGGCACTTCCAAGCCTGCAGTGCAGTCAGGCTTCCCGCCCGTGAGAGTGCGGAGATGCCTGGGTCTACAGCTGCACCTGTGTGTCTGTAGCTGTGCCCAGTAGGGCAGGGATTCCATCCGTCCAACTTGGAAGGGGACAGGGTTCTCACCTGTCCCTGGCTTCTGTCGGATCCATGGAACATGCAGCCCTGGCTGTGTCTGCCACACTGCAGCCAGCATGGCAGCAGCTGCTCCACACCACCGTGGCTGCCATCATTATCACTGGCATCAACACTAGGCACAGTAGCAAAACATGGAATAAAGCTACATGTTCATCAATGATAGACTGGATACAGAAAATGTTCTTATATACCATGGAATACTATGCAGCCATAAAAAATGAGATCATACCGTTTTCAGGAATATGGATGGGGCTGGAGGTCATTATCCTTAGCGAACTAACACAGGAACAGAAAACCACTTACTGCATGTTCTCACTTATAAGTGAGAGCTAAATGATGAGAACACATGGACATATAGAAGGGAACAAACGAGCTTATTGGAAGATGGAGGCTAGGAGGAGGGAGAGGAACAGGAAAAATAACTAATCTATACTAGACTTAATACCTGGGTGCTGAAAAAATCTGAACAACAAACCCCAATGACACACATTGACCTATGTAACAAACTTGCACATGTATCCTTGAATTTAAAATAAAAGTTAAATAAAAAACTGATATCTTAATGGCCTCGTTTTTCTCCTCAATACAAATTCCTTCAATATAAGAACTATTTGAGATTTAGCTTTTCAATATTGTATAATTGTCACGATTTTTTCCAAATTAATCATAAGTTTATAAACTTATCATTAGTTAATATAATTTGGCTCTTCACCAAGTCCTTAGTAATGATGAAATTCCAGATTTAATCTTTTTAATCCTGACATTTTGATAGCCTGCCTTTAGGATGGGAATTGGGGAGCCTAATACCAGATGTTATTCCCAAGGAAACTATTGGAAATGTAAACTTCAGCAAGATAAGCAAGACATATTTTGGAGAGATGATATGAAGACTGAAAAAACAGGTCTTCTCTTAAAGGGCCAGTAGTATATTTTTTCTATTAGCATGTGTTATCAACCAATTGCATATAGTTAATTGAATTGTTTAGAATTTTTTGAAAAACTGCTTTAAAAATTAATTTTTCCTATAGAGTTACAATATGATATTTGAGACACCAATTTTTTAGGTAGTAAATGTAAAGCTTCAAATCAGTTCATTCTTTAAAGATTACACCTGAATGATTTCACACCTATAGCTTATGGCTATTTATTTTCACTCAAATCATTCCAGTAAGTATTTAATAGTATTGAATGTCCCCATAACTTTAAGTGACAGTAAAATAATACAGGTAAGGGGTTACAAGCACGTGGTGGACATTCTGGTCAGCCAAACTTGAGATTCAATCTTACTTCAGCCATCTTGTGCTTGTGTGTTGTTGGCCAGGTTTTCTGATCAATCAGTATATTTTTGCACGGTATAAAATAGGTAAATAATTGTGTTCTATAAGAATTACCTTAATGATTATATGAAATAATAATAGTCACTTAGAGCAATTCTCATGCATAGTAAACACTCCATTAAAGATATTCATTCCATGTTTCTTTCCATACAAGCTAATTTCTTACGGAATACTAGACATTTTAAATTTTATGTGACTGGGTTCAAAATTTTTTTTCATTCAAAAAAATATTTTTAAATGTGTCTTGGGATTCATTTAACTTACTTATAAACAGTTTTATTCTTTTGATGCATGATTTTATGCTTTGGTGGACAAGCCCAGAATAACTTTTAATCCAGAATTTATTTGCTCATACTACTAAGGATTCTACTTGATATTCCATGTGTCATTAGATCCTTTCACTCTAGTTGTTCAGAACATGAACGACTTCCAGCCCTATGTGATCTCCAGTAACTGTTCTGCTTGTTCCTTTCCAATGGTCTTTCCTTGGTCATGAGTTTCCTCAACAGTATGTCAATTCGTATTCATAAGGAGATGTAATACCTCTGGAGTGCTCGCTCTCTCTCTGTCTCTCTCTCTCTCTCTGTCTCTCCTCTCTAAAATATTGTCTTGTGAATTCTAGCCAAGTTGGCCTTCCCAAACTCTATATTCTGTTTCCTTATCTTGTGAAGATTAGGATGCTCCAGTTTTGGCATCCTGTCTTGCACTACAGCCTAAACATTTTGTAAAAGAATTGGGCCAGAACAATCTTAGGTATAATCTTACGTATTTACCTTATTTCACTGGCCTAAGAGGTATGTTGACCAAAGAAAGGAAGAAAAATAAAAAAGAGCTTCTTAAACTTGGTAGTTTTTTAGTTGTTAAAGATGGGAGGTAAGTCTACTTTCAGTTATTCTATCATGGCTAAAAACATTTTAATATAATGATATCTTAAAAACACTTTATTTTCTTCAAAATATGTATTTGCTTTAATTCCTGTTTTTTCAATCTCAGTAGCCACAAATCTCTATTTCTATTGTTAAAGTTTTTTACATCCTACTGAAACAATTGTGCATAAAAATAAATAAAATGAGAGAATACTTTGTATAAGACAATGTGTCAAACAATAACATTTTTGTTATTTTTTTAAATTAATTTCAGCTTTTATTTTTGTTCACGCTTCCTTTCTTCAGGATAAGGTAATTCTTCTAAGACTTTTTCCCTGGTTTCTTGAACTGAATGCTTTTTCAAAAATTATTTTCCACCTTTCTTAGCTCTTGACTAAATGCATTCAGGGTTTCACCTTTCTGGACTTTAGAGGAATAACTTTATTTCTCTTCTTACATTTACTTTATTCTATCTCCTGATTCAATTCTAAGTTTCATGATACCCTCTGTAAAACCTACTATTTCCAGTTTTGTTTCTGGCTATTAGACACTCCATCTTAATGTCCTCTTCTTATGGTTGGAAAATTTAGCTGTTTAAGAGTGTTGTTACATATAAGTGAAACTACTCCAGGGAGGGAATTCACGCTGGGTCCCACATGCTCTCTGAGACCCAAGCCTTTATCAAGATGCCATTTTAGAGCGACCTCAACAGACTATGCACTGTCTTGGAGCCCAGCTGAACTGGGACTGAGGGGTGGACCCCTAAAAAGCCATAAGGGCAGAGCTGCCCATGGCCTTGAGAACATACCCCTCATACCAGTGTGTCTTGGATGTTGGGGCACATGGAGTTAAAGGAAATTATTTTGGAGCTTTAAGATTTAAACAGCTCTTCTGGGTTTTAGACTTGCATGGGGCTTGTAAACTTTCTTTTGGGCAATTTCTCTTTTTCGGAATGGAAGTATTTACCCAATGCCTATATACACTCATGGTATGTTGAAAGTAGCTAACTTGTTTTTAATTTTACAAGCTCATAGGAGGAGGGTGTTAGCCTTGTCTCATATGAGACTTCAGACTTTACACTTCTGAATTAATGCTGAGTAAGTTAAGACTTTGGGGGACTGTTGGGAAGGCGTGATTGTATTTTGCAATGTGAGAGGGACATGAGAATCTGGAGGGATGAGGGACAAAATCATATGGTTCAAATATGTGTCCCCACCAAAATCTCCTATCAAATTGTAATCTCAAATGTGGGAGGTGGGGCCTGGTAAAAGATGATTGGATCACAGGGACAGTTTCTCATGAATAGTTCAGCATCATCCTCTTGGTGCTGTTCTTGTGATGGTGAGTTCTCACAAGATCTAGTTGTTTAAATGTGTGTAGCATCTCCCCTTTTTCTATCTTCCTTCTCCTCTTGCCATGTGACACATCTGCTACTCCTTCATGTTCCATCATGATTTTAATTTTTTTGTGGCCTCTCCAGAAGCCAAGCAGATGCCCCTATGCTTCCTGTACAGCCTAAAAATCTGTAACTCTATTAAACCATTTTTCTTTTTAAATTATCCACCCTCCTGTCCCTTTTTTTTTTTTTTTTTTTAAGAGCAATGTGAGAACAGAGTAATACAGATGGAAGTCATAAAAATTTTTGGAAACAAATGTATATGAAAATATAACATAGGAAAACCTGCAGGATACAGCAAAGTCAGTACTAAAAGCAAAGTTTATAGTAATAAACACCTACATCAAAGAAGTAGAAATGTCTTAAATAAAACATCTAATGACGCACTTCAAGGAATTAACAAAGCAAAAACATGTGAAGCCCACAATCAACAAAAAGAAAGAAATAATAAAAAAGAGAAATTCTAAAAGTAATAGAGACTAGAAAAATAAGAAAAGGAAAAGTTGGTTTATTTAAAATTTTTTTATTATATTTTAAGTTATAGGTACATGAGCAGAACATGCAGAGTTGTTACACGTGCCATGGTGGTTTGCTGCATCCATCCCCCATCATCTACATTAAGTATTTCTCCCAATGTTATCCCTCCCCAATCCCCCCAGACCCTGCTATCCCTTCTCTAGCCCCACCACCCCCAACAGGAAAATATTTTTAAAAATGATAAACCACTAGTTAGATTAAGAAAAGAAGAGAGGTGGCCTGAATAAACAAAATTAGAAATGAAAAAAGAAACAATGAAAAAATAACAGATGCTGAAAAGAGAATGCTTATATATTGTTGGTGGGAATGTAAATTAGTCCAGCCATTGTGGAAAGCAGTTTAAAGATATCTCAAGGAATGTAAAACAGAACTACCATTTGACCCTGCAATTACTGAATATATACACAAGGAAAAATAAATCATTCTGCAAAAAGACACATGCACTTATACATTTATTGCAGAACTATTCACAATAGCAAAGACAGGGAATCTACCTAGATTCCCATCAATGATGGATTACATAAAGAAAATGTGGTAAAAATACATCATAGAATTCTACACAACCAGAAAAATGAATGAAATTGTGTTATTTGCATCAACATGGATGTAGCAGGAACATGAATTGATGCAGGAACAGAAAACTAAATATCACATAAACTCATTTATAAGTGGGAGCTGAGCATTGGGAAAATGGGAACAACAGACACTGGAGACTCCAGGAAGAGAGGAAGGAGGGAGACAAGACTGAAAAGCCACCTGTTGGTTACTGTGCTCATACCTGGCTGACCAGATCATTCGCACCCCAAACCTCAGTGTCATGCAATATACCCATGTAATACGTTGCACATGTATCTCTTCAATCTAAAAGTATAGCTGAGTTTTTTTATAAGTAGACAATATAACTGAAACAGAATTACAAAAAATAATTTGAGAATATTGTACATAACTATTCACTAACAAATTGGAAGACCTGGAGGAAATGAGCCAATTCCTAAAACCATACAACCTACCAAGATTGAATTAAAAAGAAATAAAAACCTGAACAGACTAATAACAAGCAGTTAGATTAAATCTGCAATAAAGTTTTTCATCAGCTGGGTGTGGGGCTCATGCCTGCAATCCCAGCACTTTGGGAGGCGAAAGCAGGTTGGTAGCTTGAGCCCAGTCAACACCAGTCTAGATGACATGGCAAAACCCCATCTCTACAAAAAATACAAAAATTAGATGGGCAAGGCAGATCATACCTATAGCTTCAGCTACTTGGGAGGCTGAGGTGTGAGTACGCATTGAGCTCAGGAGGTAGAAATTGCAGGGAGCTGTGATTGTGCCACTGCACTCCCGCCTAGATGACAGAGTGAGATTGTATCCCAAAAGAAAATAAAATACACAAAGAAGTCTCCTATTAAAGAAAAGGAGACAGGAGATGCATTAAATGCCAACTTCTATCAACTATATAAAGAAGAACAAATTCTAACAACTGTATAAAGAGGAACTAATACAAATCTTCCTCAAACTGCTACAAAATATTGAAGAAGAGACAACTCTTTTTAACTGTTTCTGTGAAGCCAGCATTACCGTGACATAGAAACCAGAAAAAGACACAAGAGAAAACCACTGCTCAATATCCCTGATGAACATAGACAAAAAAAAAATCAACAAAATACTAGGAAATTAAATTCAGCATTACATAAAAAATCTAATACACCATGATCAAGTGAGACTTACAATAGAGATATTAGTATGGTTTAAGATACGCAAAT
This sequence comes from Cacajao melanocephalus, assembly GCA_963573385.1. Classification (NCBI taxonomy): domain Eukaryota; kingdom Metazoa; phylum Chordata; class Mammalia; order Primates; family Pitheciidae; genus Cacajao; species Cacajao melanocephalus. The sequence continues at coordinate 15,927 of CAUYLG010044867.1, forward strand.
TAATAAATATTATATATCATGACAACAGAATGAAGGACAAAAACAATATGGTCATCTCAATGGACATGAAAAAAATCATTTGATAAGTCAACATCCCTTCATGATTAAAAACTAACATTAGGGGTAGAAGGAACATATATCAAAATACTAAATGTCTAACATCTAACAACTAACATCATATTGAACAAGGAAAAGTTGAAAGCCTTTTCTCTAACACTTGGAATAAGACAAGAATAATCATTTTCACCACCCTTAACCAAAATAGTGTTGGAGGTCCTAACTGGCAAGAAAGAAATAAAAAAAACATGCAAATTGAAAAGAAGTAAGTCAAATTATCCCTCTTTGCAGATTCCATAATCTTATATTTGGGAATATCTAAACACTCCACCAAAAACTCTTAAAACTGATAAACAAATTCAGTAAATTTGCAGGATGCAAAACAATTTTAAAAAATCCATAGCATTTCTACCCTCCAATAAGAAATAACACAATCTCAATACCCACAAAAATTGCAAAACACAATAAAATACATATGAATTAATTTAATCAAGGAAGTAAAAGATCTATGCAAGAAAAACTACAAAACACTGATGAAACAAATTGTAGAGGAGGCATAAAAATGGAAAAACATCACGTTTATGAATCAGAAGAATTAAGAGAGAGCTAAGATGGCTGACTAAAAGCAACCAGTAAGATCTTCTCCCACTGAGACCAGAACACCAAGTTTTCTAGCAAACTGCCAGCAGATCTTAGGAAGGAAGGTATTGAGAGTGGGTACAGGGAGGACACTGACTCTGGGACTAAAGCATAAGGAAGCTAGAAACGCTGTACAAGTTTATACAGCACCAGGACTCACTTCTGGCCCCCAGCAACTTCTAGGGGAGGGGCGAGTGAAATAGACATGGAGTGGCCCGCTCTCACCACCAACCTCTAGAATCCTAGAGGTAGCCGCAGAGACTCCTACAACCACCACGGACATTTGAATTGGCAAGGAAAACTGCAACAGAGTGTTGGCAGACACAGAACTGGAGACTGCACAAAGCCTAGAAAGTTTGGCATGGGAATGGCTGCAGTGGAGCACAGCCATGGGCTTCCATCCACACTAGTGGCGACTCACACTGAATGGTCAGAAAAAAAAGAAAAAAAAAAAAGAAAATTTATTTTTAAAAAACTAAGGATATTAAAAAGTAAATTAAGTAGGCTGTCCAGTTGAGTAGCTTTCCTGAGCTTTAGGGGAAGAGGTCACAATTAATCCTAAGCTTCCGTTGCTCCTTCATATCTATATGTAAGTTATTTTATGCAATTTATGTTTGTGGCTGTTTTGCCTTGCCAGACTCAGACAAGTTGGTGATCAGTGCTCAGTGCACCTGCCTCACAAAATTTATTTTATTAATAGGGTCCAGCCTAAGAAAACTTGGCTTCCTGACAAAGCAGGAAGGGCTAATCTCTAGTATGCAGCCCAGCATGAAGATGCCAGCCTGGGGGTTCATGGGCTGGACATGCAGCTGGTTATTTTATGGGGAAGGAAGGGTGTTAAATGAGACATAGGTCACCCTGCTACCAGCCCCGGGATGTGAATGAACTGACTGCATGGATTGAGGCGAGAGAATGGAACAGTGAAACAGAGAAGAGCTATACATAATCCCCTGTTGTTGGGCATTTATGTGATCACTCGTTCCCTGGGTGAAGAGCTCAGGAAATGAGTACTACATGGATCCTGAGGCATCTGGGGAGAAACAGGAAATAGATATTCAGTCCCTAAGACACACAAAAAGAAAATGAACATGTACAATGTAGGCATTCACAGAAAGTGAGATTCATAATCGAAAAGACAGATATGGAGAAAGGCCAAGGAAATTTTCTGCAGCCTGGTTGGTGCGTTTGCTGGGTAAAAGAATATTACAGATCCAAATGTCTCTGGCTGAATAGTGCAATTAGGAATGGTCCCAGGTCTCTGGGTTTGTACTGGAGGCCAATGGCCCTGTACTCCTGTCAAGATAAAAGAGGGAAAAAGTGGGAACTCAAACTTCCTGCAGTTTTTTGATATTGTATCTCACATGGCAATATTATCAGGTCCTCAGTATTTCCACGTGAAACATTAAACTCATGACATCAGCGGCTTTTGAAACAAATACAATGACCCATGCTATTTATCTGCCATGGTGCTTTTCTGCTGCTGGGTGAGGCTCTTTTGGTCATTATGGGTGCCAGCGACTATAGTTCCCATTGTTGACTATATTATAGATACTGACATTTTGGCTTCTTGAGGCACAGAGCATCACTGCTGCCTGAGAGGTTATACCCTCTCACTGCTAAGAAGTCGAACAGTAACACTGGGGCATATCTACTCCTGCCTGCCACCTAAGCTACCCAAGCTCCTACAGGCTATTCCATGAAAGTAGCACCACATACCAAATGGAGAATGGGACATTGTGTTAACTTACGACTTGCTATGGATAAAAGTTGCCATCCACCCTGTCATCATGTACCAGCTCAGTTTGGCTGATCAAAAGGTCATTTGGGACATGGAGACTAAAAATGGATTATTGCAGGCTGAATATCAAGGCAGGAAGCTGAAAAGGGCATGACAGACATAGTCAAGCAAAAGTTTCTGGTCCTGGAAGTACCCACTAAGAAAACAGAGGACAAGAACTGGAAGGCATCTTTGGGTACTAGAGATAGCCTGTACCCCAACTCAGTGTTCTTTTAGCCCCTTAGATAAGCTGACCCAACAAAGCTGACAACTTTAAATTGGAACTTTTGTAGCAGCAAGTCTAGGTAGCCATTCAATGAGCTGTGGCCCAGGTTCTGCCTTTAAAAACTTTAGAGCTTGCTTGCCCAATAAACTTACAAGTGTCTTCAGCCTCCATACCTATTGACTGGAGTCTATGGCAACAAAAATCTGCCACTAGTATCCACTAGCCTCTTGGCTTTTGGACACATAAGTTATGTGAAACAGCCACCAGATATGCCTCTTGAATGACAATGTTTTGCTTGCAGTTGGACCCATAAGATTGATATGGCCATCTTACAACTGGAGCACCACATGTGAAACTGTCACTGAACTGCTCATTCTCACTTGGATGTTTACAAACCCCACCAATAAAATGGGAAAAGCTCAACAGGGCTTAATTACCCAATGAAAATGGTACATTCAAGATCAGGTCCCCATGTCCAAATTGCCAGCTTACCAGAAGGGGCTGTACTTCCTGGGGCTATCTAAAATCCGACTCAGAGACTTGCTTACTGATGATATAGCATGGTTTTTTTTGTTTTGTTTTGTTTTGTTTTGATGAGTCTGAAATAACATGCAGTCAGGACCCACTGGACTATAGCTGCCATCGGGCCAAAAGATGGCTGTCTTTTACTGAGACTGGACATGGTCACCCTATCCAATGAGCCCAAATACATTTAGTGGTGATGGCCATGCAGGCCACTCTAACCACATTTTGCTATATTTTCACTGACTCATGGGTTATTGATATGGTTTGGCTCTCTGTCCCTACTCAAATCTCATCTCAAATTGTAATCCCCAGGTGTTAAGGGAAGTGATTGGATTATGGGGGTAGTTTCCCCCATGCCATTCTTGTGATAGTGAGTGGATTCTCATGAGATCTGATGGTTTTATAAATTGTAGTTTTTTTTGCGTTGACATACACACTCTCTCTTGCTCACCACCATGTAAGATGAGGCTGCTTCCCCTTATTCCATGATTATAGGTTTCCTGAGGCTTCCCCAACCATGTGGAACTGTGAGTCAACTAAGCCTCTTTCCTTTGGAAACTACTCACTTCTGGGCAATTATTTGTAGCAGTGAAAATATGGATTAATACAGACAGTGCCAACAGGACTAGTCATCTGGTAAGGAAAATGGCAAGTGAATGACTAGATTGTAAATAATACCCTGTGTGGGAAAAGTAATACTTAACAAATAGTTCCATAGTCCTATTTGGAACAAGGACTTGCTACCTGGAAGGAAAATATTCTGTGGAACAAAGACTTGCTACCTGGGAAGGAGCAAATATAATATCATTTATGTGGAGGCTGAGACTACCATAGCTTCGCATGAGAGAACTTATGTCTTATTTCTGGATACTTCATGGAACTTCACTCTGACCAGGAAACATGTCTCTCCATCCAAGCAACATAACAATGGATGTACTTATATGAAATGCAATGGACATAATACATAGTCTGTCTTCTGAGATCAGTGGAACCATGAGGGAACAGCCAACTCATATAGCAATTGAAAAAAAAAATAATGACAGACTGATAATGGGGTGGAATTCCCCCTCTGACTAATGCAGTGTAGACACTAAACACTGCATTCCAACGCAAGGGAAGCACAACACTGCAGTGCATGTTGAGAATCACATAGCTTTGTCAGTGTGGATGTGAAGTCGAAGGAAGACATACATTCAAATCATAGCAAATGACAACTAAATATATGAAATGGTGCTCCACATCATTAATCATCTGGAAAATGCAAATCAAAGTCACAATGCTATACTGTCTTCATAGCTGGTAGGATGACTGTCACCAAAAAAACCAAAGATGACAATCATTGGTAAGAATGTGGAGAAATTACCCAACATTTTTGTAAATCGTTCACAAAACCACTAAGCTACAGTTTAGTCCCAAAGAAGAATTCATTCTAAATTTACGATTAAAGTTTTCTATTTTAAAAATAAATAGCCTTCTAAACAAATTTGTCAAAAGTAAACCAAAGTTGAGGCATTAATTTTTCAGACAAATTTTCTTGTAAATATATGCATTTGGCCTCTCCTCTATTCTGCAATTAATATAAAACACTGTGATTAAATTATGGCATATGTTTAATAACCCTATCTTATCTTCTTAAAGACCATTTTTGCTGTAAAATCTACAGAATAAATTTCATAGATGTACATATAAATACTTTTAAGTAAAGTTTGCTCTCTGGAAAACAATTTGTAATGATGATAGGGTAAATTATTATTTTTTTTAAACAGGATGCTCTCTAAAACAATTAGAATGTAGAATATGCCCAGCATTCAGTTATGAGTTACCATAGGTGATAGATGGTTACAATATTGGTCAATGAATATGAATCATATCTCTTTGTGTCAACACCATTGTATAGACTCATTGACCCCAGCTTAGTCATGTTACTTGCTTTGGCTAATGGAACAGTATCATCTGTGTGTTGAGATTTATCCTTTGTTGTTTCCTAAGACTTCCTGCTGAGGAAGCTTTCACTACCTAATGCAATATAGGACCATGGCGCATGCAGAATCAGTCTCAGCTAAGGTCAGCAATATCAGTGATTCTTCAACCAATAGACCAACTATTAAATGTTACCAACGGAACTTCTCAGCTGAGTACAGTCCAAATTTCTGGTCCACAACATCACAAACAAGTTAAATGCTCTTGTTTTAATCCACTAAGTTTTGGAGAGATTTGTTATGCAGAAGTAAATTACCAATATGCCCTATACTGTTTTCAATTATTTTTAAGAATGCATTACTGATATATTCTGCCAAACTGACAATTACATCAGCTTTTACTTTGGACCACAGCAGCATCTGGACTTAGAATTTGTCTGCAGGCTAACATGATCAAGGGGCAGTATCTGTGAGAGTGATGGTTATTTTATTGTCCCATGACCATTTCAAATTATCCCTGCTGATACTAACAGTAAGAGTTTTAATAATGGTAATATGCATGATAATATGCATTTCTAGCTACTAGCAACAAAGTAGAGACAAGTCAATACATTTCAAGTTAGCTGCTACAATAGCTTCTAGATGGTAAGAGTGATAAATACCTTAATAATTTAGATTGGAATGAGTCTCCGAGTAGTGAAACTTATTAATAGTACTAAGAGCTCTAAGTTGCTCTATGTTCCAATAACTCCCTTTGCCAAATTGTGGTAATGTAGACTGAACAATTTTAGAAACATTAAGTGTTTTCACTTGACTAATATTGAGCATTTTAGAAATATGCATATTTTATTGTTTTAAATAATTTGAAAGGTGAATCATTTAAAATTAATGTTTCTTGAATTTTTCTGAGAAAACTAAATCGATGGGGCTATTGTAAGTTTAAATTTTTGCAGAAATAACTTTTATTGACTTCAATTTATTTTATTTCTTGAAAAAAGTTAGACTGTCTTAATTGTGCAGTTCTTTCATTTATTCTATTTGAGCACTGATCATGTGCATATTATGTGCTAGGCAGTGGTGGTGGCACTGGAGAATTTTGATATGAAAGATAGAGATGAGATACCAGACATATGTAAATAATTAATATTTAAGAGAAGTTCCAGGCATGTGTAACAGAAATAAATTCAAAGTTTGTTGGAAGAAAATATTCATAAGCTAAAAGTGACTCATGTGTAAATAAATAATTATCTCTAGGTTTCGGACAAAATTAATAAAAAGTAACAAAGATACTCATTATTGTGACGCTTCTGAACCAAAATGGAAAATAATAGTTCAGGAACTAAAGCAGAAAGCACAGTTTTCTATAAAGGTATAAAAGTTATGTTGTTATGTTGACCTCAGACTTCTCCACAACTGCTTTTTTTCTTCTCTTTTTTTTTTTTAGACAGAGGTTCTCTCTTGTTGCCCAGGCTGGAGAGCAATGGTGTGATCTCGGCTTACCACAATCCCCCTCTCCCAGATTCAAGTGATTCTCCTGCCTCAGCCTCCTGAATAGCTGGGATCACAGTCATGTGCCACCACGCCTGACTAATTTTTTTGTATTTTTAGTAGAGACAGGGTTTCACCATGTTGGTCAGGCTGGTCTCAAACTCCTGACCTCAGGTGATCCACCCACCTCAGCCTCTCAAAGTGCTGAGATTACAGGCGAGACTCACTGTGCCTGGCCTCCACAATAGTTCTGTGTAGATGTTTGTTTAGTCTGCTTTCCAGATAATTGGACAAAATACATATTGCGTGTGCCACAAATAACACAATTCCAGGCAGTGTGTGAGATCAAAGAACAGGAAAAACATGAGCCTTCCTTGGATTTATCTCAATATGATGACAAAAAGACAGATATGAGAGTCACTGGATACTCAGAATATAAGATAATAGTAAGCTTTATATAAAAGTAATAAGGAAATACAGAGGAGGTTGATTCCAAATGGGAGATTTTGAAATGATTCATGGAAAAATGACATGTTATCTTCCTTCCCTCAACTCTTCTAAGGGGGAAGACAAGGGGCATTCCTATTAGAGTATGGGTTGGATGGAAGAATTGAGCTGGAAATGTCAAAGCTCAAAAGGACTGACAGATAGTCCCATCAGAGTGTAGGGAGTAGAAAAACTTCCCAAGTGGTGGGGAAGAGGTACTCACTGTGTGTCAAACACACAAAGATTTTGAAACCATCAGGCTTCAGGGAAACTTCAGAGTTTAGATTAGTTAGTTCCCTCTTGTAGGCAAGCCACCTCTTTGCTTACTCAAGTGTGCATCCCTTATAACTAGTTTCCTTCCACATCCTGGTAAGGACAAAAATGAGATGCACTAACATAAACATTGGAATTAAATATTGAAACATCTGTGTGCTGTAGTAAAAGATTCACAATTCATTTTGTGAAAGGAATATTGGACACATTCAGACGCAAAGATTTGACTACTTGTTAGAACAGATAAAATTGTAAATAATGCAGAAAACAAACTGAAATGGGGAACTTTACCAGAAAATTATTGGAAAGCAGGACTGGCAAATGTGTGACGGAGGTGCTATTCTAACTGAATTATAGGAAAAGGTATTTCAGAGATATTATTTAAAGAGGTATAGATTGATCCCAGGTAATACTTGGAAATATGTAAATATACTCAACAAAATACGGGTCAACACTTCTATCTTCTTTAATTTTTAATGTAATCTTAATTTCTACAACATCCCTTGAGATTTCTTTTAATGTATGTCTAATTAAAAGATTTTAAAAGCACAACTTTGGTCCAAAAATTAAAAAAAACTTATTTATAGAAAATCAAACAAGTTAGTTTAAATCCAGGGCAAGAACATAAGATCCCATCTTTCCTAATCCTTTCATATATTTTCACTATCACAACTTCTGTTTTCTATCAAATAACTTTTTATTGTTGGGTGAACAAATAGAAGACAGAGAAATATATTTATGAATTATTTCAATATATTCTTAAACCCCACTTGCAAAGTTGCATAGTTAGTAATATCAGAAACTGCTATCATTTTTAATAGTAGGAGCATCCAGTCAAACAAGAACAGCCCAAAAGAGAAGAGTGTATTTTTGTTTAAACTTTGTTCTAGTAAATTAGGTGTTTCACTGGGAGTATGGTATATAGTTTGAAATTTCAAAGAGCTTTTGTTTTCCCTACGGAAGAAAAGATGACATATATCAAAATGAGCAGTTTGGAAAATGTTATTCTTGAAACAAAGAACCCACTCTAACTACAGTTTATTATTTTCACCCCAATTCCCAAATGCCAGCCATAGTCACACAGCTGTAATACATTAGCTCTGTGGTTGACAATATCTTTTCAGAAATGATGTCTCTACCTTAGTTTTTACAGCGTTATTAAACTTACCAACTTATATTGATCCTCATGACTCCAGTCATATGTTCCTATTACTACAATCCCTAAATAATACACTTTCCTCTTAAACCTACCCTCCAAACAGCAAAATTTCCTCTATATATTGAAAAAGTCATGCTTCATCTTTAAAGTATCCTGTAAATTTCAAAACTTAAGACTCTCAGAAATCCTATGACCAAAGAGAGTTTCCTGCAGAAACCAGTCCTTGTGAAGGAAGTAACTGATTATTGTGCAGTGATCTGAAAGTTTTATGTTAATCGAAAGTAACAACATTTTTCTCTTAAAAATATATTTTTCCTAATAACTTTCATAATATTTGGGTGGGTCATTAGTTATTAATTAATTCAAATTACCTAAAATTGGGCACCGTGTTTTCTGAATGCACAAATTCTTGTTTGAAACTGGTATCACCATTCACTAAATTATCTTTGTTTAGGACTGCCCATTCCACTGTCTGTAGCTTCCGTTGTTCACAATGTGCACTTCCAAGAATGTGCCGCTGACTCCTATTTGTCACAAATAGCATGTTGTTTACAGAATTTGGTAACCCTCAATATGTACCTCTTATTTGAAATGTCTCATAGATAGAAGAGATTGGTTAAAAAATAAATAAAAACGTAGAATTATCTAACTGACTTTGAGTCTGATCTTCTCTTGTACAGCTGTTTGACTTCCATCAGATTATTCAATATGTAAGAGCTTCATTTTCTTCTTCTGCAAAATATCATAATGTTTGATGCTTAACACAGCTACTGGCACATTACTGGTACTCAAATCTCATTTTTAATATCTGTACATTGTACGTTCGTATGTATGCCTATGGACTCTCTCTTACTAAATTCTGAGCTCCATTAAAGCAAATAAATAACTTGACATATTATTTTTATGCTCTTCACATTGACAATATTTAAAATCTTATAAAGAAAAATATATATAATTTTTGTTGTTGGGAATAATATATCTACAATTAGGATACCTATTTATATTCAGATATCTTGGCAGATTAATGGAGGAATGTTTGGGATCATTTGGTCCCTTAAGCAGAGATACAATCTCAGAGGTTGGGCATGTACCTAACTGTGAAATTTCTGAATACAGCACATTTGGCATGATGTATAAATGAATATATACACACACACACACACA
>CAUYLG010044868.1:0-12912 GCA_963573385.1 Cacajao melanocephalus
AAGAATCTATATCAACTAATAGGCAAAACAGCCAGCTGGCATTAAATGACAATATTAAACTTACATATATTAATATTAATCCTAAATTTAAATGGATTAAATGCCCCAATCAAAGACAAAGAAAGGCAAATCGAATAAAAAGTCAAAACCCATCAGTATGCTGTATCCAGATCTATCTCACATGCAAGGATACACAAAGACTTAAAACAAAAGGATGGAGGAAGATTCACCAATCAAATTGAGAGATAAAAAAAAAACAGGAGTTGTAATTTTCATCGCTGACAAAACAGACTTTAATAGTAATAAAGACTAAAAGAAACAAAGAAGGACATTACACAATGGTAAAAGGATCAATGCAACAAGAAGAGCTAACGATCATAAATATATATGCACCCAATACAGGAGCACCCAGATACATAAGACAAGTTCTTAATTACTTATAAAGAGACTTAGACTCCTGCACAATAACAGCGGGAGACTTCAACACCACATTGTTAACATTAGACAGATTAACGAGATAGAAAATTAACAAGGACATTTATGACTTGAACTCAGACCTAGAACAAGTAAACTCCATAAATATCTATAGAATTCTCCACCCCAAATGCACAAAACATACATTTTTCTCAGTACCATACTACACCTATTCTAAAAGTGACCACACAATTGGAAGTAAATCACTCTTCAGCAATTGCATAGCATTTCACAGACTTAAATGAAATATTCGTTGGCTGTTTGTTTGTTATTTTCTTCCCTTATTCCTTCCTGTCTCCGTTGTTAAGCACAATTATCGGCATAAAAGAGGTCTTTAATACCTATTTTTAGATTGTATTTCAGCCTGGGCAATAGAGCAAGACTCCTGTTCTCTCTCCCTCTTTCTCTTCCTCTTTCTTTCTTTCTTTCATAAATAAATAAATAAATAAATAAATAAATAAAAATAAAAAAATAAAAATGGGCCGAGAGCAGTGGCTCACACCTGTAATCCCAGCACTTTGGGAGACTGAGATGGGCAGATCACTTGAGCCCAGGAGTTCAAGACCAGCCTGGGCAATACAGTGCAAACCCCAACTCTACAAAAAACACAAAAATTAGCCAGGTGTGGTAATACACATCTGTAGTCCCAGATAAAAAATGGTATACCCTAATAGGGCGCTTATCATCAATGAAGCTTGCAGGGCTGGAAGTTGTTCTGGGTGAGTCAGTGAGTGAGTGATGACTGAATGTGAAGGCCTAGTAAAAACACTGTACACTTAGGCTTCAGTAAGTTTATTTTTAAATATTTTTCTTTCTTTAGGCTGGGCACAGTGGCTCATGTCTGTAATCCAAGCACTATGAGAGGCCAAGGCAGGTGGATCACCTGAAGTCAGGAGTTCAAGACCACCCTGACCAACATGGCAAAACGCCATCTCTACTAAAAATACAAAAATTAGCTGGGCATGGTGGCAGGCAGCTAAAATCCCATCTACTCAGGAGACTGAGGCAAGATAATTACTTGAATTCGGGAGGCAGAGGTTGCAATGAGCGAAGATCGCACCACTGCACTCCAGCCTGAGCAACAGAAAGGGACTCCATCTCAAAAATGAAATAAAATATAAAATATTTTTCTTTAATAAATTAACCTGAGCTTACTATAATTTTTTACTTTATAAACTTTTTAATTTTTTTTTTAAAAAAGGGTGTCATTCTGTTGCCCAGGCTGGAGTACAGTAGCACAATCATAGCTCACTGCAGCCTCTAACTCCTGGGCTCAAGCCATCCTCTTGCCTTAGCCCCCCAACACAGCAGGGACTACAGGCATAAGCCACCACATCCAGCTAATTTTTTTATTTTTTGTAGAGACACTCTTCCTATGTTGCCTAGGCTGGTCACCAACTCCTGGGCTCAAGTGATCCTCCCACCTTAGCCTCCCAAAGTGCTGAGATTATAGGCACAAGCCACAATGCCCCACTTTTTTTAACTTTATGACTCTTCTGTAATAACACTTAGCTTAAAATACAAACACGTTATATAAAATATTTTCTTTCATTATCCTTATTCTGTAATCTTTTTTCTATTAAAAAAAATTTTTTTTAACTTTTTAAACTGTTTTGTTTGAAAATAAGACACAAACATACACACTAGCCTAGGCCTACACAGGGTTGGGATCATCAATATCACTGTCTTCCAATTCCACATCTTGTCCCACCAGAAGGTATTCAGGAGCGATAATGGAGCAATAATGGAGATGAAATGAGATGTCATCACCTATGGTAACAATGCCTTCCCTGGAATAACTCCTGAAGGACTTGTCTATGGCTGTTTTACAGTTAACATTTTTTTCTCTTTTTTTTTTTTTTTTTTCACCATGTTGGTCAGGCTGGTCTTGAACTCCAGACCTCAGGTGATCCGCCCGCCTTGGCCTCCAAAGTGCTTGGATTACAGGCGTGAGCCACCACGCCCAGCCAACATTTTTTAATAAGTAGGGGTACACTCTAAAATAACAGAAAGTACAGTAAATACATAAGCAAGTAACATAGTTGGTTATTATCATCAAATATTATGTGCTATGCATGCACTAACTGTATGTTCTGTACCTTTATACCAGTGGCAGTGCAGTAGGTTTGTTTACACCAGCATTACCATGATCATATAACCTGCTGCACTACAACGTTATAAAAGCTAGACATCACTAGGCAATAGGAATTTTTCAACTCTGTTATTATCTTATAGGAAGCCAGGCATAGTAGTTCACGCCTGTAATCCCAGTACTTTGGAAGGCCAAGGCAGAAGGATCCCTTGAGGCCAAGAGTTCAAGACCAGCCTGGGCAACACAGCAAGACTTCATCTCTACAAAAAAAAATTTTTTTTAATGAAAAAATAATAATCTGGCCAGACGCAATGGCTCATGCCTGTAATCCCAGCACTTTGGAAGGCTGAGGTGAGTGGATCACCTCAAGTCAGGAGTTTGAGACCAGCCTGACCAACATGGTGAAACCTCATCTCTACTAAAAACACAAAAATTAGCCGGGTGTGGGGCCAGGTGCCTTTAATCTCAGCTACTTGGGAGGCTGAGGCAGTAGAATCATTTCAACCCAGGAGGCAGAGGTTGCAGTGAGCCGAGATCCCACCACTGCACTCCAGCCTGGGTGACAGAGTGAGACAGTCTCAAAAAAACAAAAAAAATCATCACCATCATCATCTTACGGGACTTCCATCATACCTGTGGTCCATCACTGACTAAAACATAATTACGCAGAACATGACTGTATTCAGATAAAAAGAAAATGAATGGTTGCATCTATACTGAACATGTATAGACATTTTTTTCTTGTCACTATTACCTAAACAATACAGTAAAACAGCTATTTACAAAGCATTTACATTGTATTATGTATTATAAATAATCTAGAGATGATTTAAAGTATATGGGACGATATACATAGGTTATATGCAAATACTATGCCATTTTATATAAAGAACTTGAGCATCCACAGATTTTGGTATCTGCAGGGGGTCTTCGACCCAATACCCCAGAGATACTGAGGGACGACTATAGCAGCAAACAGACCTGAGGGACTAAATGTGGAATACAGGAGAGGTCAAGAAAAAAATCAAATACAACCTCAAGTTTTGTTCAGGTAAATGAGTGAATGGTAGTGCCATCTATTGACATGAGGAAGACTAGGGAAGAAGCAGACTAGAAAGTAAAAATCAAGAGTTCATTTTTAGGCCGGGCACGGCGGCTCACGCCTGTAATCCCAGCACTTTGGTAGGCCGAGGGGGGCGGATCACGAGGTCAAGAGATCGAGACCATCCTGGCCAACATGGTGAAACCCCGTCACTATTAAAAGTACAAAAAATTAGCCGGGCATGGTGGTGCGTGCCTGTAGTCCCAGCTACTCGGGAGGCTGAGGCGGAATTGCTTGAATCCAGGAGGCGGAAGTTGCAGTGAGCCGGGATCACCGCCACTGCACTCCAGCGTGACGACAGAGCGAGACACTGTCTCAAAAAAAAAAAAAGAGTTCATTTTTAGACATGTTAAGTTTAAGAAGTCTCTGAGCTATCCAAATGAAAATGTTACATAGACTATTCAAAAAGGAGTAGGGCCAGACACACTGACTCATGCCTGTAATCCCAGCATTTTGGGAGGCTAAGGCAAGCAGATCACCTGAGCCCAGGAGTTCAAGATCAGCCTGGGCCACATGGCAAAACCCTGTCTCCACAAAATATATAAAAACTGCCTGGGCACAGTGGCCAGCACCTGTTGTCCCACCTACTTGGGAGCTAAGGTGGAAGGATCGCTTAAACCCAGGAGGCTGAGGCTACAGGAAGCCATGTTCATGCCACTGTGCTTCAGCCTGGGCAACAGAGTGAGACCCTGTCTCAAAAATAATAAGAGTATAGACCGGCTGGGCACAGTGCCTCACTCATGTAATCCCAGCATTTTGGGAGGCCGAGGCGGGCGGATCACCTAAGGTTGGGAGTTCAAGACCAGCCTGACCAACATGGAGAAACCCCGTCTCTACTAAAAATACAAAATTAGCCGGGTGTGGTGGCACATGCCTGTAATCCAAGCTACTCAGGAGACTGAGGCAGGAGAATCACTTGAACTCATGAAGCGAAGGTTGCAGTGAGTTGAGATCCCGCCATTGCACTCCAGCCTGGGCAACAAGAGCAAAACTCCTGCTCAAAAAAACAAAAAACAAAAAAGACAGTATAGACCTCAGGAGAAGGGTCAAGCTCAGAGAAATAAATGTAGGCGCACACAGAACATAAAGGAATAGAATCTGATGAAATCACATAAAGCAGGAGAACAGCTGTAGAAGCAGAATAAATACTGAACCTTTGAAACTCTTCCAGCAGGACAGTAAGAAAATCAAGAGAGCATGATCCCAGAAGCCAAATGATGAAATAATCAAACATGTCAAATACATAGATAAAGTGAGATGAAGACTGAGAACTGACCACAGGGTTTGGCAATGTGGCACTGACCTTGGCAACCAATAGAAGGAGAAGAAAAGGCTGACTGGAGTGGGTTCAATAATAGGGGGAAAGGCCAGGCACGTGGTCCACACCTGTAATCCTACCACTTTGGGAGGCCGAGACAGGTGGATCATTTGAGGTGAGGAGTTTGAGACAAGCCTGGCCAACATGGTGAAACCCCATCTCTACTAAAAATACAAAAATCAGCTGGGCGTGGTCACACATGCCTGTCATCCCAGCTACTCAGGAGGTTGAGGCACGAGAATCGTTTGAACTTGGGAGGTGAAGTTTGCAGTTAGCCAAGATCGCACCACTGCACTACAGTCTGGGCAGCAACCCGACACTCCATCTCAAAAAAAAAAAAAAAAAAAAAGAGGGAAAGGAAATAAAAGCAGAAGACACAGACAACTCTTTTAAGGCATTCTGTTATAAAGAGGAGCACTCTCCTATTTTTACACAATTATTTCATACCACTGCTGTTTCGCCTGAATTACTGCAATAGCCTCCCAACTGTTCTCACTGCTTCCATGTTCCCATTCAGTCAGTTCTCTACACAGCAGCCAAAGAGATCAGATTAAAATGTTGGAGCATGTGAATCCTCTGCTCAAAACTCTCCAATAGCCTCCTATCTCATTCAACTGTAATCACCAAAATACTTAGAACAGCCTGTTAAGACCCTTCACAATTACTCTTCACAATCCAGCTCTCCTCTACCCAACTTTCCTTCTGAGCTCATTTACTATTCTTCTTACCCCACTCCAGCCACACTGGCCTTCTGTTGTTACTCAAACACAAACTTCAGAGGTGGAGGTACTCTTCTGGCCTAGACTACTTGCTACTCCCTCTACCCAGTATACTCTTCCCATAAATAATCTAAATGCCTCTTCGTCACACCCTGAATTTAGGCCTTTACTCAAATATCCCCTTCTCAGAGATGTCTTTCCTGACCCAGCTATTTAAAACCAAAATCTGCCATCACTCTGTATCTCCCCTTCTGCTTTATTTTCTTCATAGTATTCCTCAACATATACTACATATTTTACTCATTTATTTTATCAACTAATTACCTCCACTAAAATAGAAACTTCATGAAGGCAGGGATCTGTCTAACTTTTTCACTGCCATAATCCCAATACCTGTCCCCAGCAAAAAAAAAAAAAAAAAACTTGTTGACTCGAATGAATGAATGAGACAGTTATAAGGTTAATGACGGTTTCTTAAGATGGGAAACAGAATAGTATGTTTGTAAATTGACAGGAATAATCTAACAGAAAAAAACTCATGACATAAGAGGTATGGAGGGATAATTGCAAAAATAAAACTTTTTTTTAGTTTTTTTCTTTTTTTTCGAGACAGGGACTCACTCTGTCACCCAAGCTAGAATGGAGTGGTGTGATTTTGGCTCATTGCAACCTCTGCCTCCTGGGCTCAGGCAATCCTCCTGCCTCAGCCTCCCAAGTAGCCAAGATTACAGATGCACGTCACCACTCCCAACTAATTTTTGTATTTTTTGTAGAGATGGGATTTCACCATGTTGCCCAGGCTTGTCTCAATCTCCCGGGCTCAAGTAATCCACGCACCTTGGCCTCCCAAATTGCTGGGATTACAGGCGTGAGCCACCATGCCCAGCCAAAAAATAAAACTCTTAATTAGATGTATGGGGTGGCCTTGTATAGAATTAGAAATAGATTATCCAGAGCATCAAGAGGGCAAAGAATATGGGTACAGGCTGGGCATGGTGGCTCATGCCTATAATCCCAGCACTTTGGGAGGCCAAGGAGGGCAGATCACTTGAGATCAGATATAAACTAGAATATATACATACATATATGTTATATTCATACACACAGACATATAAATATATATGTATTCTAGTCTATACATAAACTGGAGGTCCAAAAGAGCTTGCACAATTTTTGAAAAAAAAATTCTAAAAAGAGTAAAAGCTGGAGAGATAGGAGACAATATGACAGTCAGAGTGTGGCAAGCTCAAAACTAAGATTTTTAGTGCCAGGCATGTTGGCTCATGCCTGTAATCTCAACATTTTGGGAGGTCGACGTGGGAGGATCGCTTGAGCCCAGGAATTTGAGACCAGCCTGGGCAACATAGTGAGATACTATTTCTAACTTACAAAGCCAGGCATGGTAGCATGCACCTGTAGTCCTAGCTACTCAGGAGGCTAAAGTAGGAAGATCACTTGAGCCCAGGAGTTTGAGGCCACAATAAGCTATGACAGCATGACTATACTCCAGCTTGCACTCCAACATAGGCAAGAGAGCCGGACCCAGTCTCAACAAAACAAACAGGCTGGGTATGGTGGCTCACGCCTATAATCCCAGCTCTTTGGGAGGCCTAGGTGGGCAGATCACCTGAGGTCAGGAGTTCAAGACGGGACTGGCTAACACAGTAAAGCCCCATCTCTACTAAAAATACCAAAATTAGACAGGCATGGTGGCACACGCTTGTAATCCCAGCTATTTAGGAGGCTGAGGCAGAAGAATCACCTGCACCTAGGAGGCAGAGGCTGTACTGAGCTGAGATCGTGCCAGTGTACTCCAGCCTTGGTGTCAACAAGACTCTGTCTGAAAAAACCCTAAGATTTTATCAGTTGGAACAATTGTTGGTAAAGATAAAATGTACCTAATGAACATGGAAGAGGAGGTTCAAGTTGATATCAATTTTCCCACCAATTATTTACTGGACAGCCACTGTATACATGGCTCTAGTACAGAAAAAAGGAAAGAGTATTATTTGGGAGTTAGCAATGAGGTACAATATTAAAATAAAAAGCTGTTAAACTACATCTCATTAACAGTGCACTTTGTGTAAGTCCTTATTTTCTTTTCTTTTTTTTTTTTTTTTTTTTTTAGATGGAGTTTTAATGTTGTTGTCCAGGCTGGAGTCCAGTGACGATCTTGGCTCACTACAACCTCCGCCTCCCAGGTTCAAGCAATTCTCCTGCCTCAGCCTCCCAAGTAGCTGGGATTACAGGCATGCACCACCATGCCCGGCTAATTTTGTATTTTAAGTACAGACGGGGTTTCGCCATGTTGGACAGGCTGGTTTCGAACTCCTGACCTCAAGTAATCCATCTGCCTCGGCCTCCCAAAGTGCTGGGATTACAGGTGTGAGCCACCGTGCCCGGCCAAGTCCTTATTTTCAATACCTCTAGCCTCTGCTCTTCACTCCTAGGCTCACCATTTCCCTTGAGGACTTTTTCTTCTTCCACCAAGGATAGCCCTTGATCCAACAACTCCAGTTTTCAAACTCCTTTCGAACCCCAAGTATGTGTATTAATGATGAAAAACACCACCTACTGATGAAAAGAAATAATTACAAAGGTACCATAGGAGTTTCACCTAGAAAGTACAAAGCTAGGTGGCAAATTTACCAAAGAACGAAACAGCAGCTAAGACCAGCCATACAGGAGACATACTGACTGCAATATTTGGCTTTCTCTGATAGTACCAACTGTGAATGACTAGGGGTTAAAAAAAAAAAAAAAAGGCTGGGCATGGTAGCTTACACCCATAATCCCAGCACTTTGGGAGGGCAAGGTGGGTAGATCACAAGGTCAGGCGTTCAAGACCAGCCTGGCCAACATAGTGAAACCCCGTCTCTACTAAAAATACAAAAATTAGCCAGGTATGGTGGTGGGCACCTGTAATCTCACCTACTCAGAGATCACACCACTGCGCTCCAGCCCCAGGCAACAGGGCAAGACTCCATCTCCAAAAAAAACACTTATAGACTGATCTTTACGCCAAGAGACATCCAGTTGAACAAAGATGGGAAAACTCTGTAAGCACATGTGTCCTACCCTCATCAGGGAACATTTGCCAACCTGCTTCAGCCACTGTAGGCTCTCTGCTCCCAGTACTTTTAATGAAACTAAGTATTTCAAAGTTAACAGCTTTTCAGGAGCTACCCCTTACCCATACTCTGGATAAGAGGGAAAGGAGGTCTGATAAACTTCTGCATTGAAAACTTGGAATATTTTTCAATGCCCATGTCTCAAACACCATGTCCTGGATCCTATCTCCTATACACAGATGCCAGAGTAATCCAATTAAAACACAAATATGCTGCTCCCATACTTATTATCCTTTTTTTTTTTTTGAGACAGAGTCTCACTCTGTTGCCCAAGCTGGAGTGCAGTGGCACGATCTCGGCTCACTGCAACCTCCATCTCCCAGGTTCAAGCAATTCTCCTGCCTCAGCCACCTGAGTAGATGGAATTAAAGGTGTGTGCCACCATACCTGGCTAATTTTTGTATTTTTAATAGAGACATGGTTTCACCATGTTGGTCAGGCTGGTCTCAAACTTCTGACCTGGTGATCTGCTCACCTCGGCCTCCTAAAGTGCTGGGATTACAGGTGTGAGCCACCACGCTCGGTCTATTATCCTTTTATATCATACTAAAGACCCTCTACAATCAAGTCTTCTTTAGTCTCTAACCTAGCATTTATGCCTTCAACATAAAGCTCTGAGTCTGGCAATATCAAACTGATTATAGTTCCTTATACACATTATGCAGCTTCCCTTCTATGTGCTTTCTGCCCTATGCTTTTCCCAATGTACTAACCTTATAATGCAGAAGAAAGAGGTGCTGATTTCCATTAATTTTTTTTTAAATTCCTCTGTCATACTGAGGGTATTTTGGAACTAAAATTGAACTCATCTTCTCCCATCCCCAACAATATTCCATTTCCTTTACTTGTCTACTCCTATTATACAACCATTATTACTCAAATTATCAAAATTCAAAATATTTGAATCATTCTCCATTCATTCAATAATTACTGAGCACCTATTGTGGGCAAAGCCTTTGGCTCTGCATTGTTAGATAAAATGATGACATAGTTCTTTTTTTTTTCTTTTTTTCTAGAAATACCACAGTTATCCAAGTAGATGACATAGTTCTTACCTTTAGTAACACGCAACTTAAAAGCAGAAATGAAATAATACAAATGAACAAGAAGGATGAAACTGCTAAAACACTGATTCATCCTTTTTTTTTTTTGAGATGGAGTTTCCCTCTGTTGCCAGGCTGAAGTGCAGTGGCGCGATCTTGACTCACTGCAACCTCAGCCTCCTGCCTCAGCCTCCCGAGTAGCTGGGACTACAGGCACGTGCCACCACACCTGGGTAATTCTTTTTTTTTTTTAATTAATTTATTTTTTTTTTAAGACAGGGTTTCACCATGTTGGTCAGGCTGGTCTTGAACTCTCAACCTCAGGTGATCCGCCCGCCTTGGCCTCCAAAGTGCTTAGATTACAGGCATGAGCCACTACGCCCGGCCGGTAATTCTTTGTATTTTTAGTAGAGATGGGGTTACACCATGTTAGCCAGGATGGTCTCGGTCTCTTGACCTCATGATCCGCCTGCCTTGACCTCCCAAAGTGCTGGGATTACACGTGTGAGCCACTATGCCAGGCCTGGTGACTCATCCTTTCATTCAGCAAATATTTATTCAGCATCTACTTTATGCCCAGGAATGGATCAAACAATGTGTTGCAGAAACAAAATGAGATAAGACTGCTTACTAAGCACATACTTACTATGTGTTTTCCAATCATTTTTGCACTTAATCTCTTGGAACCTAAGCTTTCACTTTTTAAACCACAGAATTTTGAGAATTGGAATTTCAGGACATTCACAGATTTCCTAAAGCCCAATCAAGGATCCTCCAAGGATCCCATGTGGAAAAACAACTTCACAGAAAAGTTTTTTTGTTTTTGTTTTTGTTTTGTTTTGCTTTCTTTTTGAGACATGGTCTCACCGTGTCATCCAGACTGGAGTGCAGTGGTGCGACCTTGGCGTGCTGCAGCCTCAACTTCCTGGGCTCCCAACTCAACCTCTCAAGTAGCTGGGACCACAGGCACACACCACCAAGCCCAACTAATTTTTGTATTTTTTGTAGAGAGGAGGTTTCACCATGTTGCTCAGGCTGGTCTGAACTCCTGAGCTCAAGCAATCACCTGCTCAACTCCTAAAGTCCTGGGATTACAAGCATGCGCCACCACACCTGGCCTCACAGAAGTTTCTGTCACATTTGAGTTAGGCCTGGAAACCTGAGTAGAATTTTAATAGGCAGAGGCAGAGAATAAAGAGCTTTTCAAACTGATGACTAATTAAAGTATAACAAAGTGCCTAACAATAAACAAATACTTACCGAATGCCTAATACATACCAGTTAAAATACTAGAGGCTGAAGATACCATGAACAAGACAGCCTCAGAGGAATTCATCTGATTGATTTACAATCAATTAGGATACTCATTGAGCAAATATCTATGTTTCTAATAAATAAATAACTACGTTTCAAATACTATACTAAGCCCTAGGTATCCAGTAGTAAATGGGACAGTCTGAGTCTCAAAGAACTTACTAATGAGAGAAACAAGATAATTTCAGTAATGTATGCCATGATCGAGAAAGGCTGAGGGTCCTAAGGAACCAAGAGAAGGGGCACCTAACTTTGATTCTTCCAACAAGAAGTGCTAAGTAGCGGGACAGGCACATTGGCTCATGCCTGTAATCCCAGCACTTTGGGAGGCCAAGGCGGGCAGATCACCTAAGGCTGGGAGTTCGAGACCAGCCTGACCAACATGGAGATACCCCATCTCTAATAAAAATACAAAATTAGCCGGGCATGGTGGCGCATGCCTGTAATCCTAGCTACTTGGGAGGCTGATGCAGAAGAATGGCTTGGGAGGCGAAGGTTGTGGTGAGCTGAGATTGTGCCATTGCACTCCAGCCTGCGCGACAAGAGCAAAACTCTGTCTCAAAAAAAAAAGTCCTAAGTATCAAGTAGACCTTGAATGTCTTCAGGCTTAATTCCACAGGTAATAAAAAGCTAATGAAGGTATATGAATATAGACAAATGAAATGAACATTTAACAAATATTTGTACAGCACTTACCATTAGCCAGGGAGGCAATGAGTTCCAATCTTTTGTTAAAAGAACATGAAATGTGTTAGAGGTTAAGACTGAAGACTGAGAAAATACTATTAAGATACTGCAAGAATGAAGACTAAAGCTTATATATATAGTGACAATGGGAACAATGGTTTAAAAGATTTCATTAAGGTAGCATCAGGAGAACCTAATGCCAGGCTGGCTAAGAGTCAAAGGAGAGAGATAAGTAAAATATCATGGATGCGGGCCGGAGGTGGTGGCTCACGCCTATAGTCCTAGTACTTTGGGAGGCCGAGGCGGGTGGATTGCCTGAACTCAGGAGTTCAAGACCAACCTGGGCAACACGGGGAAACCCCGTTTCTACCAAAATACAAAAAATTAGGTGGGCATGGCGGCATGTGCCTGTAATCCCAGTTACTCAGGAGGCTGAGACAGGAGAATAGTTTGAACCTGTGAGTTGGAGGTTGCAGTGAGCCGAGATCGCACCGTTGTACTCCAGCCTGGGTGACAGAGAAAGACTCCAACTCAAAAAAAAAAAAAAGTTCATGGATATAACTTCATGTTTGATAAAAAGGAAAGATACAGAGAGAAATACATTTCAACAAAGAAATAACTCTATTCTATTTTAATGATACAGTAAGCCACTGACCTTCTGGAGATCCAAGTCCTACATCGTGATAAGAACTTATTCCTAAATACCAGTATAATATAAAGTATAACAAGCACTGCTCCATTTCATGAGAAAGGGAAAACAAAGTCATCTGTGAGATGTAGATGCTTGCTGATCAGTTGGGCTCTTACTACCCAAATAAATAGAATTCAAACAGCCTCAACACACACAACAAAAATGTTTGCCTTTTAAAAATCATAGATTGAGAGATCCAAGATGGCTGATTAACAACAGCTCAGGATTGTAGCTCCCAGTGAAAGCACAGAGAGTGAGTGGATGCCGCAATTTCAGACGAATTTCTGTGGCCCACAAACTGGGAGATTCCCGGCGGAGGAGCCACACGTGTCGCCAGCGCG
>CAUYLG010044869.1:0-51905 GCA_963573385.1 Cacajao melanocephalus
CATGGTGAAACCCCGTCTCTACTAAAAATACAAAAATTAGCTGGGCATGGTGGCACAGCCTGTAGTCCCAGCTACTCGGGAGGCTGAGGTAGGAGAATTGCTTGAATCCAGGAGGCGGAGGTTGCAGTGAGCCGAGATCGCGCCATTGCACTCCAGCCTGGGTAACAGGAGGGAAACTCCGTTTCAAAAAAAAAGAAAAATATGTGATTAGTCAAAGACAGAGCTGTAACTAGAGAAGGAGACAGGACTATAGGTACAAATGCTAACATTTAGCTGCAGAATTTTGAAATTATAAGGAACTGATAAATTAAAGTACCACGCAAATGAAAAAGTAGTAGTCAAAACTGTAAGAGAAGGAGCTAATCCTGAACTGAAAAAAGGAGAAAAAGGGAGTAAAAATTTCATACCCGTATATTTCAGGGAAAAATATTGCATAGTAGAAACCTACTGATAAAATCTTAAATATTTTTGAACAGAAAAATTAATGTGAGCAGTCAAGCATTAAAACAAATAAAACAGATGATCTAACTCCTTTCAACACTTTCCCAGCTCCTTCAAAATAATCTTCTGGGCAGAAGACTATTTAACAATAAAAAAAAAATTAGGATAATAAAATAAATTCAGTATTTGTTGTTACAAAATTGTTATTTTAAATTTGTTTTTATAAATTTGTAACCTAAACATACTAATGTTTATATAAAAGGACAAAGTAAAAGGCAATTGTTCTCATGTAGGTTTTCTTCTTCTTTTGATAAGTTGTATTGTAGTACCCCTACCAAACAGTCAATAAAACATCAATGATTTATCATAAAGGTAACATCTTTATCTTCCATTCATACAAGAAATAAAATATGGTCAATATCTCAAAACCCCTTTATACATCAATCTGATCACAGGCTTCTGTCATTTCTTGAGGGCATCAGTATCATGATTTTTATTGTAATATTTCCTTTCATCATCTTAATCATTGTTATAGGTATATATAAATACCTCTATATATTTCATTACCTTCATCATGGTTATATCTATAGTTTATAATGTATGGTTATACCATCCCTTTGCATTTTAAAAACCATTGCTTCTTTTTTCATCCTATTTTTGCATTTTAAATAAATGAAGTCATGGATGATTATGTTGGTAAATTTATATATCTTGTTTTTGTTTCACTGTAGTTTGTGTACAATGTTGCAATGGATAATATGCCACAATGTATCCATTTGATCGTGTATGGGCATTTTAGTTGCTTTCTTTTTGACTATGGTAGTAACATACTTTGCATATTTTTTCTGGTATGCACAAACACTCATTTACATAGGGTAGGTAACATATAGAATTGTCAAGACATAGTTCACAATATTCTCAATTTCGCTGGATAATTTTTGATATCCTGTCCTGATTACTCAGGAAGTTGAGCACCTTTTTACATTTTTTTCTGGTCATTTGAATTTCTGCATTTTGTGAAAATTGTGGTCAAGTCTTTGGTGGACTGTTCTACTGGATTGTATGCCGTCTACTTGGAGTTAAGACTTTAAAAAATTATACTGAATGAGACCCTTTGTTAATTTCCTGAGTTATAAATACCTCCTCCTACTCTATGATACATCAATATATTCTGTTGATGGAGTGTTTGATGACTACAGGATTTTAATTTTAGTTATCTAATTTACCAAACATTTTCTTGGAAGTGATTATATTTTTTTATTTGAAACTTTATAGTGCTCCAATTCTAATATAATAGTCTAACATTTATGTACATAATTCAACTGGAATATATTTTATATTTATGATATGAAGTATGGCTCTAATTTTATTCTCATCCACGTATACATCAAGTGCCCAAATAGTTTATTGAAAAACCTGTTCCTACTCCATTACCATCTTTTTAATTATTGCATGTCTGGATATCTATGTGTCTGTTTCTATGCTCTCCTTTTTATTCATTTAATCTTTAGCTAAGATTGCAACCTTACCACAGCAATTTCAGTAATTTTAGCTTTGTAAATCTCCAAACATTTTTATTTTCAAGAATGTCTGGGACATTCTTAGTTCTTTACATTTCTGTATCCATTTCAGATTCAGCTTGCCTTTCTGAACATGACACACACATACACATACACACTCCACTTCACCACCTCAATACACATAAGTGTTGTCAAAGGACAGATATTGCACTTTTTATGAATTATGCACTAATCTGTAAATGATATGTAGAGAAATATGTCTACAACAATGAACCTTTGAATCTAGGAATCTAGTATATATCTCTATTTTTATGTGTCCTGAGTACTACATTATCTTTCTATACAGATCTTGTATACATTTGATACATTTAACTTCTGGGTCTTATAATATTTCATGCTTTTTAAATGTTTTTATCTTTAAGAGAACACACATATTTACTGTATTTTGCTGCAGTTTATTATGGCATATCAAATTTATGTCCAGTAAATTTGCTGAACTCTTTTAATTTTAATAATGTATCTAAAGATGATTTTAGATTTTTTACTGGCACAATTATAGTATATGTGAAGTAATGTTCAGTCCATTAATTTTAAACATTTTCTTTTTAAAAATTATGCATTTATAGTCTCAAATTACATGTATATAAATTATGTTCTAGATATTTGGATGCATCCTACATTGTTTAATACATAGTATATTTATTACCATACAGATAATTTAAAATTTTTTTATTGTGATCTCTTTGAGCAATGGGTTACTAGAAATGTGTTAAAATATTTCTACATATTTTCATTGTATGTAGATACATACATTTAGTATTCATTGCAATACTAAAATGCGTTCAAGGTTAAAATATTTCTACATATCTTCATTGCTGATTTTAAGTATTGCTTTGAATAAGACAATATATTGACTGTTCTGATGTTTGGTGACATTTGCTTTATGACCCAATATATACTAATTTTAGTTAAGGTTACACATATGCTTGTAAAGCATGCATATCCTATGGTTGTTTTTGAATTATGGGGTTCAAATCAATAACGAGTTTTTTTGGTCAGGTAATTCTATAACTTACTAGGAATGTTTCTTAAAACCTCCCACTGTAATGTAAGGCATGTATACATTTCTCCTGCTTTTTTCTCGAAGTGCTTTACTATTTAGATTACTGGTTGGATAAAAATTACAGACTGTTTCATCTATCTTGATCAAATGAAGCTTTTATTATCATGAACTGATCCTCTTTATCTCTAGTAATACTTTATTTTGTATTAAAATCTATTTTGCCTATTTTAATAAAACTATTTCCCAGCTTTTGTTTGATGTTTATGTAATAGTTTGTCAGTTTTCATCCTGTTGTTTTCAATGTTTCTGAATGTTTATGTTTTGATGTGCCTCCTATGAACAACATAATATTACAATTTTATTTATTTTTTGTTGTTGGTTTCTTTCATTTTTTTAAGCTGGCATTTTATTACTGAGAAAAAAAAAGAATACAAGATGTTGAAAAATGATTATTTGCTTTTACCATAAAGATTTTAATATATTTTTGAAGAGCACTATAATATGTTTATAATATATTATAAATATATTTGTATTTTTGAAAGATAAAGCAAAGGTTAAATTAAAATGAGTACACTATTTAATATTACTCAAAAAACTCTAGCCTGTGGATATCTATGAATTTTAGTCTTTTACAGATAATTGATGCCTTTAAAAATAAATTACAGTAAGATCAAAATATTGTCTAAAGAATTTTAGTGAAATTTTAATAAAATGGAATACTCCATTAATCACCTCTCCCACAGGAAGATCAAATTGAACAACTTTTTATGTTAAAAAAAAGCACTTTTGCAAAAGCTAAATAAACCAAGTGAGAGACCACAGGACCTTGTTTTAGCATAATAACAAGAAAAGACACATTGAAGAGGGTAGAAAGAACATTTCACATCGCCTACACATCCCTTCACCTAGCCACAGGCAGCACAGTGTGGAGAAATAATCTATTTACTTAGGGAAGAGGAAGGAAAGTCTGCACAAGACTTTTCCTTGGAACTGGCCCTGCCTCAATAAAAATAGTGCCAGGATGTAGATTGCATATCCTTTATTCCAGGCTGGTGCCCGTGGATGCCAAAAGTAAATTTGTTGCCCCAGAAGGAAATCCCAGAAGGATAAACCTGAATCCTAGCTGACTTCCCTGTTAGCTGTCTAAAATGGCCTCAGGCTCCGAAAAAATTTCAATGGCAGGCAGACTTGAGTGAGCGTCAGTGTTGTGTTCTGGGAGGCCATGAGCTTTGACTGCAGCCCAGCTTGGTACCAGCTATGCTATACACAGAAAATCCCCCTATATTATCTCCTGACTCCCGGTAGCACAGTACAGAGAGAGTTGAGGGGAAGAAAAGAGAAGAGAGTGATGGACTTTGCATTCGAATCTGGATAACTCTCCTTGAACTTATTACCTATGTTCTTCAAGGATGCAGATCTCAGAGTATGCTACA
Source organism: Cacajao melanocephalus (assembly GCA_963573385.1). Classification (NCBI taxonomy): domain Eukaryota; kingdom Metazoa; phylum Chordata; class Mammalia; order Primates; family Pitheciidae; genus Cacajao; species Cacajao melanocephalus. The sequence goes on from CAUYLG010044869.1 coordinate 4,458, forward strand.
GTCTCAGCAAAAAGGGAATTAGGATTCCCTATAGTGCTGACATGACTGTATGACCACAATCTTAGGGCTCAACAGTCAGGCCCCTTTGAATTCCTAAAAGGTCCCCTAAAAAAGGAAGGGTACAAGCAAGGCACACTGTGAAGACTGCAATAAATACTTAATTCTTCCACACACAGAGATCACCATACATGTACAAGCATCAGGAACATTCAGGGAAATATGAATTCTCCAAAGGACTAAATAGCCTACCCATAAGACAAAACCCATGACCAACCCTGGAAAAATGAAGATGTATTATTTCTCAGACAGGGAATTCAAAATAGTTGTTTTGAGGAAGATTAGAAAATTTTGCACACACACACACAAACACACACACACACAGAAAAGCAACTCAGAAATTTACTTGTGAAATTTAATAATGAGATTGAAATAATTTAAAAAATCATACAGAAATGCTGGAGGCAAAAACTACAATTGATGAGCTTTAAAATGCACTAGAGGACCTCAAGAGCAGAAGTGATAAAGCAGAAGAAATAATCAGTGAGTTAAAAGACAAGCTATTTGAAAATACACAGTCAGATAAGAAAAATGAAAGAATAAGGAGGAAAAAAGACTGCTTATGATATATATATATATATATATATATATGAGATAGCATCAAAAGAACAAATGTAAGTCATTAATTAATCTACAGGTGGATTAAAGAAAGAGAAAAAAAGTAGAAAGCTTATTCAAAGAAATACCAATAGAAAATTTTTCAAACCTAGAGAAATACGTAAATATCCAGGTACTGGGAGATTCAATATCACTAAGCAGTTACAATAATAAGAACACCCCAAGGCATATAATAAAGGACAAAGAGAAGATTCTAAAACCAGCAAGAGAAAAAAAGGAAACTCCAAGATATCTGGAAGCAGATTTCTCAGTAAATCTTTACTGTATTCAAGGATGAATATTTATAAGAAAGAAACAGAAAATAACAAATGTTAGAGATAATGTGGAGAAATCAAGTCCACTGCTCAATGTCTGGAAAGATATAATGTCACAGAACCTATTGAAATCAGAACAATGGTTTTTACAAATAGTAAAATGGAGCTGCCATATAATCTAGCAATTTTACTTCTGCATATATACCCAAAAGAATTGAAGGTAGTGTCTCATAGAGAAATTTGTACACCCATGTTCAAAGCAGCATTATTCACAATAGCCAAAACATACAATCAACCCAAGTGTCCATCAACTGATGCTAGATAAGGAAAATATGATGTATGCATACAGCGTAACATTTTTCAGCCTTTAAAGAAAGGAAATTCTGATATATGCTACATGTATGAAGCTTGGGGACACTATACTAAGTAAGTCAATCATAAAAAGACAAATATTGTATGATTTCACTTACTTGAGGTACATAGCATAGTCAAATTTGTAGTGACAGAAAGTAGAATGACAGTTGTCTGGGATCGGAAAGAAGGGGCTATGGGGGTTACTGTTTAATGGACATAGAGTTTCAGTTTGCAAGAAAAGTTCTAGAGAATGGTGTACAGCAATATGAATGTATTTGATGCTCCCAAACTGTTCATCTAAAAATACTTCAGATGGCAAATTTTGTTATGTATATTTTACTACAATTAAAATAGTTAATAATGAAAAGAACAAAATAATTTTAAATGTAAAAAAATAGCATCTACGCTAAAACATTGTCATTGGTTTCCTATAACTTGTGCTGTCAGAGAAGCCACTTTGCTCAACCTAAATATTGATCCAAGAACAAAATGTAACACCTTCTTAAAGTCTTCAAAATACATATTCCCACAAAACATCTGTGAGTGCACTGAAATTCATAAGATTTTTTAGGGAGGTGGATCATGGCAAGAGAAAGCACTGTTAAAGGTTTTTAAAGTATAGTCCTTAAAATATCCATCAGCAGCTCCAAACTATATACTGTGCACGTCTCTCAATTTGTCTACACTTCATTGTGTCATACATGTCTTCCTTCTTTCTCCTTCCTTTTCATGACATTAGTTTGTAAGAATTCTAGGAATTGTGAATGAGGGGCTCACTTTTTAACAGAAGTACTTATTACACCATTCTTTCAAGCAAAGGCTCTACTCTCTTCCTAAAATAAATTTGATGATTATAATTATTTCCCACATAACTATTATAGAACAACTATATTATGAATAAAATATTAACAAAAGCCACTCAGCTATATAAGAAAAAACACGCAACCCTATAAGATGTTTCAGAAATGTATTAGTCTGTTCTCACACTGCTTTAAAGGTACTACCCAAGACTAGGTCATTTATAAACAAAAGAGGTTTAATTGACTCACAACTCTGCATGGCTGGAAAGACCTCGGGAAATTTACAATCATGGTGGAAGGTGAAGGGGATGCAAGGGCGTCTGACATTGTGGCAGGAAAGAAGAGAAAGAGCACAGGGGAAAGTACCAGACACCTATCAAACAACCAGATCTCCTGAGAACTCCTGCACTATCAGGAGAACAGCATAATCCAATCACCTCCCACCAGGTCCCTCCCTGGACATGTAGGGATTACAATTTGAGATGAGATTTGGGTAGGGACATAGAACCAAACCATATCATGTTTAGACATTAAAAATTTGAAAACATGCAATCTTGTATTTGTAAAAAATAGATTCAGGGGATACATGTGCAGGATAGTTACACGGATATGTCACATAGTGGTGAAGTCTGGGATTTCAGTGTACCTGTTATCTAAATAGTGAACATCGTATTCAATAGAAATTTTTTCGACCCTCACATCCTTCCTGCTTTCTACCTTTTGAGTACTCAGTGTCTATCATTTCCATCAGTATATCCATGCGTACTCATTGTTTAGCTCCTACTTAACAATGAGAACATGTGATATTTTATTTTCTGTTTCTGAGTTATTTCACTCAGGATAATGGCCTCTAGCTCTATCCATCTTGCTGCAAAAGACATGAGTTCATCCTTTTTTATGGTTGTGTAGTATTCTATGATGTATATATAACACATTTTCTTTATGTAATTATCTACAGATGTACACTTAGGTTGATTTCATAACTTCGCCATTGGGAATAGTGCTCCAATAGACATATCAGTGCAGGTGTTTGGGTTTTTTTTTTTCAGACAATACTTTATTTTTCTTTGGGAAGATAACTAGTAGTGGAATTGCTGGTTGAATGATAGTTCTATTTTTAGTTCTTTGAGAAATCTGTTTTCCATAAAGGTTATACCAGTTTACATTCCCATCAACAGTATAAAAGCATTCCGTTTTCTCCTTATCCTCACAACATATGGGATATTTTTGTTGTGTTTTATGTTTTAATAATAGCCTTTCTGACTAATCTATGAGACAGTGTCTCATTTTGGTTTAAAGATTCATTTCACTGATGATTTGATGCTGAGCCTTTTTTTATATGTTTGTTGGCTGCTTCTAGAACTTCTTTGGAGGAAATACCTACTGCTGTGCTTTGTCCACTTTTTAATGGAGTAATTTGTTTTTTTTTTAATTTTGAGTTGTTCATGTTCTTTATAGATTCTGGATATTAGCCTTTTGTCTGATACATAGTTTGCCAATACTTTGTCACATTCTATGGGTTGTCTGTTTAATCTTTTGATTATTATTATTATTTGCTGTACATAAGCTTTTTAGTTTAATTAAGTCCCATATGTCTATTTTTGTTCTGGTTGAATTTGCTTTTGAGGTATTGGTCATAAGTTTTTTGCCTATGCCAATGTCCAGAAGCAATTTTTTCTAGGTTTTCTCCTAGGCTATTCATAATTTCAGGCCTCACATCTAATTCCTAAAGAAATCTTGGGTGAATTTTGGTATATGTTAAGAGATATGGGTCCAGTTTTATTCTTCTGCAAAGGCTATTCAACTTTCTCAGCACTGCTTACTGAATGAGGTGTCCTTTTCCTATTGCATATTTTTCTCAATTTTGTCGAAGATCACTTGGTTGTTTCTGAGTTCTCTATTCTGTTCCATTGCTCTATGTGTCTATTTTTTGTACAAGTACTATGCTATTTTGATTACTATAGCCTTATAGTGTAATTTGAAGTTTGATAATGTGATGCTTTCGGCATCCTGTTAATTTTAAATTTGTTAAAGAAAAGCCATGATTTTAATAAAGTTTTAAAAATGCTACAGCATTAAAATTACTTAATATAAAAGAATTACTAGAATTTCTTTGTAGAAAGAATTGTAGTCCATGTTATAGTCATATGATTGTTATGTCATAATCAATTCAATACCAGTATTTTGCTTTATGTGAGAAAACAGGTACTTTCCCACCAAATAATAAAAAACTTATATCTGCTATCACTACTATTACTGAAAAAATTTGGATCATTCTTGTTAATTTTGACAAGAGAGCAATTAAAAGTTAATAAAAATCTGAATGAATGAGGCAACATTATTTTCAGATAATTGATTATTAAATTCAAGAGAAACAGATAAACAATTGACCATTTATACCTGCTGAAGCAATAATTCTATCATTATTTTTTTCTATTAATTCAGACTTCTAAGAATTCAATTTTAGTGTTTTATTTTTTATCCAAAATTATTTCTTTTTGAATAATATACAGTAGCTAACATCTATTAAGTATTGCTATATTGGAGTTTGACTAAGCACTTTATATCAGTAATTTCATAAATACATATTACCATTATCTGTCTTTGACACACTTTTTAGTGAATTTAAAATAAAGGTTGTTCACATATATGGTTTTCCAGTCAGATTTTGAACATTCCAAATTCAAAATCCTACCTAACAATTCTGTTTTCTTGTTCCCAATAGATTAAAAATAACTTGTTTCTTTCACATGAGAGATTTAAAGCCAAAATTTTATTAAATGTTAGTGAAACTGATCAGAATAAATTTAACACTGTATTTTACTTAAAGTATGACTCATTTACAATTTTTTATGTTTACCTCAGTTCTATTTCTTAGCACAGATGAATGAGGTACTCTTTTTGATATGAAATATTAAAGGAATAATGTGAAATTCCATCTTCAAAAAGAACTGCTTGTCCTCATCTAGTTAATACAGAAATTTGAAATTTTCATGAGTTTAAACAGAGCCAAAATACTTTCTAAAGTTGTCATTCAACACTAAAGCTGTGAAGAAACTGTCAAAACCTGTGATATTTCATTTGAATTGCTCATGTTGAGTGTCCACCACAGTGATATGAATGTTTCTTCAGTATCCCTACCGCTGATCATGGTCTGTGAAAGTTTCAATTTCTATCTAGAACAGAAAATGGAAGTGATCTATATGGCCTAGCAAAAACTGAAGAGTTTAGCCAGAAAACTAAAGTCTTCCATTTTATTTTTGATAGTAGCCACAACTGTTCATTTCAGAAATAATATTTTAGGCCTGTTGTTTTAATAAAATTGACAGCAATAATCTCAAGACTTATTCTAATCCTTGGCATAGACTAGTGTGATGTTACAGTAAGATGATAATCTGATTTTATCCTCAAGGCTTCTAGCCCACTTTTGTTATCCATGATCAGTTCAAAGTCTTTACTTACAGAATGTTCAGACAATTTCAATCCGGAATAAAAGGGAAACTTTTGTACACAAGCTGAGTTCTGATGGTGCTTGTTTGCTGCATCTGGTAGGCAAGACCATCACTTCTTTTTAACTCCAAAATCATTCTTCTCTCCAGAGCCCTCTTTCTATTGAGCATAGATGTACTTGCCTCCTTCATTCTATTTGATTTTTCTTTGTCAGCGTTATTACATACAATATCTTAATTATGAAATTCCAACATTGGTTTTAGTGACACATCCATAATGGACCAAAGATCTCTTTCACTTGTTTTTCTGTTCGGTGTCAATTTAGGTATAGCCTTTATTTTTTGCATGCTTTGAATTCAATCTAAGTCATGAGATAATGTATTGAATAAATCCTGGTACATTGAGGCATGTAATATAATGATACAATAATATGACATGATGTGATATGATTGATATGATATAATTAACATATGAAATAATATGATATGGCATGGCTGATAGAATATAGCCATGTTAAAGAATCAACACAGATAACTGTTCTAAACATCTCAAGATTTCTGGCTTCCACATGTTCTAACAAAAATTTAACATTTTTGATTATCTTCTGAAGTGGTAATATTGTAATAGCTGCAACCCTTCTACTTCTTCACAGGTTAGATAATGTTTCCAATTTAAATGCTTTTCATTTTTCTTTCTCTTAGTTTGCCTAAATAACTGAAAGCACCTAATTAAAACACTGCATTGTTGTTTTATAATCATATACCATTTATCTGAATAACTTACAGAAATTCCTTTCTGGAAAATTTGCTAGTATACCTAATAGTAATTTTAATAATGCCTTACGAAGATATTCTCTACATATAACAACTATATGATCAATGGCTGGCACATTGTCAAACTTAACTACTTTAACAAGAGAACCAATCCACTGTAGCATGTGCTTTTAATATTAAAATTGGCATCTTGAAATAGATTAGCAACCACAGATTCAATATCCTTACTGTAATGTTATAATTAAACCTGACTCAATATGGTTACAATAGGTAAGAGAAAACAAAAACATACCGAGACTTTTAGCTAGTTTGTGTTGCCAGGGTTTCAGTTGACCTGGTTGGTCGAAATTGCATATTATTATTTTCAAATTTTACATTATAATGGGAAAAATTTCTGACTTCAATTGCCTATGTTTCTTGAGAAAAATATGTTAGTCCATTTTCATACTGCTGATAAAGACATTCCCAAGATTGGATAATTTAAAAAGAAAGTTTTATGGACTCACAGTTCCACGTGGCTGGAGAGGCCTCATAATTATGGTAGAAGGTGAAAGGCAAGTCTTACATGACATCTGGAAAGAGATAATAGGGTCAAGTGAAAGGGAAAACCCCTTATAAAACCATCGGATCTCCTGAGACTTATTCACTACCATGAGAACAGTGTGGGAAAAAACATCCCCATGATTCAGTATCTCCCACAAGGTCCCTCCCACATCACGTGGGAAATATGGGAGCTACAATTCAACATGAAACTTGAGAGGGGACACAGCCAAACCATATCAGATAACATTAAATGTTTTTGGTGAGTCTTTTTTTTTATTCTACTATGTCCGTAACGGTATTTCATTTTACATACATTGAGTTATATTATGAATAAATAACATATATAACATACATAATTTTTTAAACTTAGAAAAATTTTAGATTTACATAATTATTACAAACATAGTGTTCCCATATATTCTATGCCCTGTTTCTCCAGTATTGATGCCTTAAGTTAGTGTGGTACATTTGCTGTAATTAATGAACCTGTATTGATACATTATGACTAACTAAAGCTCACACATTAATTACTCCTATATCCTCAGTATTCCCTCAAGTTCTTTTTATCTTCCAAAATCCTGTACAGGATACCAAATTACATTTATTATTCATGTATTCTTTAGCTGCTCTATCTATACTTGTTTCCTAGGGCTGCTAAAACAAATAACCACATGTTGGGTGGCTTAAAATAATGGAAATCTATTCTATTGCAGTTCCAGAGGCTGGAAGTCCAAAAACAAGGTGTCAGCAGTATCATGCTCTCTCTGATGGTTCTAGGGGAAAATCTGTTCCATTTCTTTCTCTTATTTTTAGGTTTTGTCTGCATTTCTTAGTGTTTTTTCAACTTGGTGTTTAATGTACCAAAGTGTACATTAAATATTTTTGGTCAGTCTATTTTCTAATATATTCACATTGGTATTTCGTTTTATACCTAAATATATGTAAATAGATGCAGCACTCTAATATCTGCCTCCACTGTAACATGGCATACTCTCATTTGTCTGTTTCTCTTATTTTCTTGTTATAAGGATACCTGTCAGATTATAATTTTCTCTAGTGTACTAAGTTGGAAATTTAGGTTGTTTTATTTTATAACCTTCTTCTTGTCTGATATGTGATTTCAATGTTATAAATTTCCCTTTAATGACTATGTTCTCACATCCTACAAATTTTGATAAGTTGTATTTTTATTACCATTCATTTCAAAATACTTTTAAATTTCTCGTGACCTCTGTGTTATTTAGAAATATATTGTGTAACCTCCAAATATTTGGCTACTCTCTAGTTATCTGTCTGCTATTAATTTCTTAGTATAATTTTGTTTTGGTAAGAACATACTCTGTAAAATATATATGCTTTTAAATTTGGTAAGATATGTATTAGGGCCCAAATGTGGCCTTTATAAATTTTCCATGACAGCTTCAGTTGAGTATGTTTTTTTGTTATTATTAGATGTGGTAGTATCGAGACATCAATTAGATCCAACTGTTTGAAAATACTGTACAGATTAGCTATATTCTACTGATTTTAGCTTAATGGATTTATCAATTACTGAAAGAAAAATGTTGAAGTTACAACCATAACAGATTTGTCTATTTCATCTTTCAGTTTTATCAGTTTTTGCCTCACTTGTTTGATACTCTATGATTAGTTATATAGACATATAGAATTATTACATCTTCCTGGAGAATGGATCTCTTTATCATTATATAATACCTGTCTTTGTCCCCAGTAATCTTTACTGATCTCATCCATTCTTGTCTGTAATTAATACTGGTTTTTAAAATAGTGGTGGCATCATACAACTTTCTTCATCTTTTACTTTTAACTTATGTGAGTATTAACATATAAAGTTGTTTTTTGTGAGCCAATTTAGCTGGGTTGTTTTCCCTCCTCTTATTCACAATACGTCACTTAATTGGTGTATTTAGATTATTTACATTTACATTGATTGTTAATATAGTTTTATTAATATCTACAATGTTTCTGTTTGGTTTTAATTGATTTTGATTTTATTTGTTTCTATTCCCTTTTTTGTGCCTTCTCTACTTTTAATTGAATATTTTATAGGATCTCATTCTATCTCCTCCCTTAGCATATAGTTATACTAAGGGATAATTCCAGGGTGTTAGTAATTACCCTAGATGTTGCAAAGCACACTTTAACCTAATTTAAGTCTATCTTCATATAACACTATACCACTTCACAATCAGTACCTCACACATATAATTCCCAATTTCTCCCATCCCTTTCTTACAGTGTTGCTATCAGACCTTTCACTTATTCATTAACTACCATCATCCAATGCATTGATACTATTCTTGTATTACCAGTTATCTTTAGATTTTATTAAAATAATTAAAATAAAATGTTTCATTTTATTTTCTCTCCTACACTCTTTCTTTATGTAGATCCAAGTTTCTGACTTATGTCATTTTCCTTATGCTGAAAAAATATTTTAATATATCTTGCAGGACTGAAAAGTTGTAAAAATGGGAGTAATGACTTCAAAACATTTTACATATTGAAGCTGAAATTGGAAGTCTGTACTTTAATTCTTAAGCGGATAATTTGCAGAATCTCTGTTTCTTTAAAAGTCTTATATTTCCCGCTGGCCAACTTTGTTGGGAACTATGGCTAAACAGCATCCTGATTTTATCTTTTGCCACAAGCAGGCTGGTGTTGCCTCTGAAAGACTGTGTGAAAAATGTGATGAAAAGTGTGTGATTTGCGATGCCTATGTGCGTCCCTACACTCTGGTGTGCATATGTGATGAGTGTAACTATGGATCTTACCAGGAGCACTGTGTGATCTGTGGATGTCCTGGGGTCTCTGATGCCCATTATTGTAAGGAGTGCACCATCTAGGAGGATAGAGATGGCTGCTCAAAGATTGTCTATTTGGGGAGCTCTTCTATGAATACAAAAAATACCGCTTCAAGAAGAGGTGATTTGTGGGTGGCTCCTTCCACCCGTCTACATCAAGCTGCTGTGGCTGCCAGAAAAGATATCTACTACTACCAGCAGAAAAGGAGCAGAGCCCAGAGCATCACCAGGAGTGTCTGCTCGTGTAATGGCGGGAGGCCACCCCCTCCTGTCCCTTCACCCAGACATGTGGTAGGGATGGAAAAGGATTCTTCACAGAGCTCTCTGGCACACTGTATCAAAGTAAAATTCATAGACTAGTTAATGGTTTTTCTTGAATTCGAAAAGCAAAGATCTGTTCTCCATATTGATATGTTCTCCCTCAATCAAGATCTTCTAAAAAGAAGTAATATTTTAGTCTTCTGCTTGAGGAGTTGACTGTGAAGCTACGCCCAGTGAAAAACATGTTCTTGCAGCAGCTCTGGTGGCAACTGTCCTTGAGGAACTTTCAGTGTGTGGTGGGAGGCTATCAGAACAAGAAATGTAGGCATTTACTCTTTTAACACTTGTGCTGCTGTCATATTATTTTCCTTCTGAGAAATTAGAAATCCTTTCTGCTGCTATTATATTAATAAAGTTGGTGTTTATTTAAAAAAAAATTATATGTCTCCAGTTTATCTCAGTGTTTCTTTTTCTTGGTATATGTTTTTCTTACACTACCTTGTAATAGTATTTACCTATTTGTTGTTGTTGTTGTTTTGTTTTGTTTTTGGAGTCATCGTCTCATTCTCTTGCCCTGGCTGTAGTGCAGAGGTGTGAACATGGCTCACTGCAGCCTTGACCTCCAAGGCTCAATTGATTCTCCTGTCTCAGTCTCCAAAATAGCTGGGACCATAAATGTGAGCCACCATGCCTGGCTAATTTTTAAAAAATTATTTGTAGAGATGAGGTCTCCCTATGTTGATCAGATTGGTCTCAAACTCCTGGGCTCAAGAAATCCTCCCACCTTGGTCTCCTATAATGCTAGTATTAAAGGTATGAGCCATCACACCTGGCCTGATATATCTGTTTTCATTTAAGAAAGAAGGACTTCACTGGTTACTTTATTTATTGGCACATATTTTCTCTGTTATTATGTAGGCATTTTCCGTCTCCAAACATTTCTTGATGAATTAGAATATCTAATTGGGGTTCTATCAAAGGGTAATGGGTCAGTGACATGGTGGCTCACAGACTTCCATTTTTTAACTTATTTTTGTTACATATTGAAAGTTACAGTTGTATATATTTATGGGGTACAGAGTAATGTTATAATTTTTAAACATAATGCAGAATAATCAAATCAAGCTAATTAACATATCTATCACCTCAAATATTTAATATTTTTGTGATGAGAACATTTGAAATTTACTCATAGGTCTTCAAAAATTGAGAGGTTCGCCTTTACACTGAATCTCTTCAAATGCTAGAATGAGGAGATAATTATTCTAGTGATGCCAATACCATAACAAGAGTATTATTTTTGAAGGTAGTTAATTGTATTTGTTTATAAAATCTCTTTGATATTTGTCTAAGTAATAAATGGCATTATAATAAACTTTTGTTGACAGACTTCAAACTAATGGAACTGTTTTTATGGTATCTTCTCATTCTGTACTCATACATTCAGTAATGTCTTTTAAGTTTCTCTTCAGTTATTTTCTCTCCTACTAGTATTCAGGACTTCAAAAATTAGGGTTTAAATAATCTGCAAGCAAGTTTAATCTCTTTTTTAGCTTTTGGAAATGTGCTTATTGTTCTCACTTCACTTCTGCCTCCAAACCTCCCCAAATGTTCCATTCCGATTTCCACACCGCTGCACTCTCTTTGCTTTCAGGGATTTGTCCATACTTTTATATTTTCTGTCATATTTTGCACAAAGTTGAGTTGAATAGAAGCAAAAGGACGTGACTCTTGATAGGAATTCAAGTGATATTATTTGACCACTTTTTGTTTTATAATTAAGTCATATTATATAGCTACAGCCAAAATTATCTGTTCCCAAAGTTTGATAAGAAAGAAAATAATGACACTTGCTGCGACACTGACTCTCTGATATACTATGTTTCTGGCTTCAAAAATATTAACATAGAATCACATATTACATCTCCTGTTACATTATTAATGTTTGTGCACATTTTGTTTTCTCCACTTGTAGCTGCAAGCATTAATGATATATGATAGCAACGTGCACACATATATTACCTTTCTTCCTAGGTTGCAAGTTCTTGAGGTATTACAACACACACTCTCATATTTGCAAACTACACAGTGCCAAGTGAAAAACCTAATATTAAATAAATCCAATATGGATAACATTTCAAATGGCTATGAAGGGAATTGAAGCATTAAAAGCAGGCTATCTAAATAAATATTCATGTGGTCTGTTCACATAAAGTTCTTAACACAAGCTCCTCTAAACAAAGATTATTTTCTGCATTATATACAAAAATAAGTAATTCTAAATCACAAAGTTCTTATCCTACTAATATTAGATTTTCTTCAACAATTTTGCTCTTCCCCCAAGAACCCCTGCCCCTCTGTTTTTCCACCTCTGGTGCAGACAGCAGGATGAGTCTGTTGGGTTAACTTCATATAGACCAATATGCCCGACAATAGATGTAATGTTCATGATGATCCCTCTCGGGCTCCAAATTTACTGCTGGTATCTTTAGTTATTTATCTTTATAGACAAAATAATAGAAGTTGTGATCTGATTTCAGACAGCATCTACATGCATCTGATGTGCCCAATAGAAACCTTTTAGGCCTCTTCCTGCTCTGGTCCTGGAACACAAAGCCTGGGACTAGCTGGTCCATTTCTCCCAGCTCTGTAACACTATATTTTCGGTGACTCTTTTACTCCTAAAAACCCATCAGAGAATCTGGGGCTCACTTGATTTTAGCGTGCTTATCTCACTGTGTCTAAGGGAACAAGGTTGAATACCACCATAAGCTAAATTATTATGTCCAGATCTGGAAAATAAAAAGTTAAAGCGGTCTCTTATTTATTTATTCAAAAAAATCATAGCATACTTAAAACATTTTATTTAAATGATGGAAGAGTATAAACATAATTTGGTATGATTATACTTTTCCATTTGGCAAAATAATCAGAAACAACTTTCATTAAGAAACGTTTCATAGTCCTATACTCATCAACCAAAATGAGTAAATCAGAAATAATTTTAAATGTCTTTGAATACATATGCAAACCTCAAATAACTGAGTTATACGCACACACAGACACACACACAGAGACTCATACACATACACATACGTTCTAATATGGCTCAAGGGCAGAAAATTTAGTCACAACACTAAAGGGATAACATAGTGAAAGAGCTAAAAGATTCGACACTCTTACATGCCCAGAAAAGGCTTGGATTTCACTTTCCCTGTGTTCTTTATTATATAGTTGCTTCTATCTCTTAGAACTAATGGCATGTATGACTGGAATAATTGTAAAAACTTTGGCCTTCCTTTTAGATGAAGTTTGTCCCAGTGTGGCCTCTAGTCTTCAAAAAAGAGATACTTCTGAATCATATATTCCCTTCCCCAGCCCAGTTCTCCAGAAGGAGATCATATTTAGGTGAAAGCCATATAACTGTATTCATTAGTGGTCTTTCAGCAACATATTGCTCTCAGGAATACATGGTAAAGATAGTTTTCTATTGCAGTGTAATAAATTACTACAAATTTAGCAGCTGAAAATAGCATGCATTTATAATCCAGAAACCTCCATGAATAATGAGTCTGGGCAGAAGTTATCTGGGTTTTCTGCTCAGGGTGTCACAAGATGCAGTCAAATAATTGACTGGGCTGCTTTTTAATATCAAGGCTTAACTGAGTAAGAATCCACTTCCATGCTTATGCAGATTGTTTTCAGAATTCTTTTCATTTTAGCTATATGACTCAGGGTTCCAGCATTTCTTTGACTGGCTAAAGACTACACTCAGATCCTAGGGGCTACCAGACTTTCTAGAGGCTTCCAGCAGATCTTTTTCATGAAGGACTTCTTAACATGGCATTTATTTATTTATTTCATTAAACAAGTAGATGTAATCTCTCTCTTCAATCTGCTTAGATGGAGTCATATAACATCAAGCAATCAAGCAAGTAATATCTAATAACCTTTGCTTTGTAATGTAACTCAATCATGTGGATGCCATTCCATCACCTTTACAATGATAGACCGGTTAGAAGCAAGTCATAGGCCCCACCTACCTGCAAGGGGAGGAATTATACAGGGTGTGAATATGGGAACCCTTAAGAGTTTGTCTGCCACCTCCTGGTTGGTTTACCATAATCAATATTGCATCCTGATCGTCTCTCCATCAAAAGCATTCCTAACATTTGCTGTACATCATCAGTTTGAGGTCAATGTATGAATAAAACATTACAATTTATGAGAGGGAGAGTTGTTGAAAGCAGGATAAAAAAATGGCAAAATCACACAAGGAGAGTAAGATTTCAAAATTAGGACAAAATGATGTGATTGGAGTCAGATATTGGCAGGACACTTAAAGACATATCTGCATATATAGTGCATTTTTTACACTACCAGTAATCTATTTGTAAGGGAATTGGATTAATTTTAAGGACCAGGGCAGCCTCAGTTAGAGGATGCACAGTTTATGTATACAAGCATTTGAATTGATGGATGATATATTGTTTATTAATCAGGCTGTTTTTTATTCTTTTACATAATGACAGCTGAGACACTGAATAGCACCAAGTCTTCAATATTCTTATATATATTTATGATTTGAAATATAAATCAAAACATAATATATTTGGGAAAATAATATTTTTAAGAAATAAACAGATAAACTTAATGTGAAAAATACTATATATATTTTCTATATTGTGAATATGAGGGAAAAATGGAGTTATCACAAAGCTAAGCATCAAGGAAAAAGTTAGAAGACCTGTTTTTGGAACACTTTATCTCAAAGAATTAGATTTGCCAAGAGGCAAAAAGAAAACCACAGTTAGCAAGTTAAAAAAAGAAAAAGTCTTCAGAATTTGCAGTGAGTAAAAAGAAAAGCTTAGACTTTGAAAAAAGGAACATCAGAAAGTCAGGAAGATATAGGATCAACTTAAAAACAAATTTTGATCTTGTGGTCAAGACAAAAATTCTAGGCTAGAAAGAGAAAAGAGGATCCAACAATTCTTTTAACCTACATGTGGTAGGAGAAGAAAGGGACCAACTTGAGAAAGAGGTAAAATTTTTAAAACACAGATAAACTTTCATAAAGAAGTCAGATATACAGTATGTAGAAATGAAATGTAACAAAGTTTCTTCTGCATAAAACGACAGTGGGCATACACATGTGGATGCTGCTTTTAGCAAGAAAAAGTTTCTTCCTGGCCTTGGATATTCAGGTACACAAGTGTGTAAGGAAGCACATGTGGAACATGCTGCTGCTTAGAGCTTTAGGGTACACGGCAATGCATTCTCAATTCAGTAATTTGTTGTGGTGAGTACCAGCTAGGAACTGTTAGAAACTAAATGTTAAAATTCTTCACATATGATGGATGTAAAGGCTGAAGGAATTGAGAGCCAGAGACAACAGTGTTGCAGAAATAGAAGCAAATGGAACACACACACACACACACACACACACACACACACACACACACACACATTCCTGCTAATATTTTTAATGGTAAAATTAGCCAGGGTTGTCTATTATGAGAAATGCAATACTTTGAATATTGAAGAGTAGATGGTTAGAAATATGAGTTATCCTTTGAATATTGAAGAGTAGATGGTTAGAAATATGAGTTTTCCTGTTAAAGAAGGAGAAAGGGAAAGAGAAAGAAAAAGAGAAAGTGAGAGAGATAATTAATCTCTGGGCAGAAACAATACCTATTTAATCTTGAAAGTAAAAGAAAGGTAAAAATGAAAGTAGACATGAAAAGGGAAATTAGACAACTTTTATATTTAGGATCATGCTAAGAAAAATGTTGCATACATTTAGGACCATACTGTTATGGGATCTCTGGGGTGTTGATTTTTCTGGCTGGAAATTTCTGTGGCCGTGGCACCTTTGCCTGAGTTCTTGTCCTGTGTCTAGGAAGAATGAGGTACATAGACAAGTGAAGGCTGAAGAAGATGGAGAAGAGTTTTATTTAGTGTTAGAACAGCTCAGGGGACCCACAGTGGGTTGCTCCTCTCTGTAGGCAGGTCGTCCCGCCGAATATTCAGCTACACTCAGTAGAGAGTAGACCCTCTACCTCTCTCAGCAGTGAGGAGGCCCTGCAACACTACTAAGGAAACTGATGTCATCATCACGAACGCTTACATTTTGTCAAAGGAAGGCAAGCTATACCAATAGTAAATTTCTCCCCTAGATATAAAAATATTAGAGTTACATTTTTAGGTATTTCGTGATAAATTACTTCCAATTGAGGGTTGGTTTGTTTGTTTCTTTTAAGAAAAGGGGACTTAACGTGTTGCCCAATCTGATCTTGAGCGCCAGAGTCAGTCTCCTGAGTCACTAGGATTACCGGGGTGCACCACCACACCAGGCTCTGAGTTTTTAAATTCAGAAGACAGTTGGGTACACAAGAGAAGCTAAACCTAATAAGAGATCCTTCTTCTCCTTCCCTATCTTCTCTTTTTTTTCCCTGCCCCCTCCTTGTCTCTCCTTTCATTCTCCTTCTTCATTGTACATCCCATCTTTCCTAAGTTATTCAATGTGTGTAATTGGCAGACATTCAATAAATCAATGGTGATTTTTCTAGTAGTATTGTAGAAGACTATGAAAAGTAGCATTATTAGAATATATTTACATATTTAAATAAGTGTAATAGTGAGAAACTGATATTATGGCCCGTGTGGGAACAGAATTGCTAGATTTGCAAAACTAAAATAAAAAATAGGTTTTAGGCATGATTGACAATTTAAATATTGTCATGTTTGTAAGACTAATTGTTGGTCCTGAGGTACTTAGGAATTTAGCTGAGGAAGCTGTTTTTTTTTTTAAATTTTTGATAAGCAGTTAATGATCCACAACAGAAGATGGAAAATCTCACATTAGTCTAATACCACATGGGATTTTCCCTTATTGCTCTACTACGTAGTTGTTTTAAGTATGTTGTGTTCTCTACTTCTCTATAGGGAATCTTAAGATATAAGCACAGACATAAACAAAACTAGTTTGAATCTGCCAGTGTTTCCTTTAGTCCCTGGTAGGCCTTATTATTTTGTGTTTTAATTAATTTTAGTGGTTATTTACTCCCTAGTTAATTGTTAAATGGAACAAACAAATCTATATTCCTTATTTATGCCAACAACAGTAAAATATTATCATGTAGGTATTATTTTTTTCTCTCAACACTTTGGGCAAAAAAGACTTGCATAAATAGAGTTATGTCTATTGCATCTTCTAAACATCTTGACCTCTTTTCTTGTAAAATAACTAATTGAAATTAATCAAATTAATTATGTATTTTTCTCTTACTCCTTATATTTGATATATTTGGAATTGATATGTTTGGATAGAAACTGGAAAAAAAAACACATTTCACAGGACCTAATTAGTTTTCAATATTGTACTCAGATTTATATGATAGCAAATTCAAAAAGAAAAGTCAGTATACAAAGAAAAGTTTGAGACGTTCAAATAAACACAATCAATCTGAGGAAATAGAGATAACATTCCCTTGTGAAACTGACATACTGTTAGAAAGAGGTCCAAAGAACTGGATAATAATCTTAAAAACTTATAATTTGTATTTGTTAATGAGATTTGACATGGCATGTCAATCTTTGACATGGAAATAATTTGAGATCAGAGAAAGTTGTCTTATGAGCTGAAATACAAGACTAGGGTATAACAAAGAGGTAAAACAGCACATTTATCAGACAGAAATCCACATCAGTGCATTATCAGATGTTAGTCTATGCTAGTGTTTCTCATTTTATCTCCTCTATCATATGTTTTATTTTTGGGTAGCGATATCTTGTGAGTATGTTTTATTAGCAGACAAGCAATATTACCTCCCTGATTATCTAATTAAATTGTTTATTAAGCATCACTACTAAGAAATACCTTTACGCTATGTATCCACAAACAATTAGCATTTTATTATCTTCATATGAGAATCCATAATGTACCAGATATTTTGCTAGGAGATGAAGCAAAAGTAATGGTCATAACATACAAAGTGTCTGTTCTTGTTGGGCTTACCTCTCATTGGAAAAAACAGATGATGAATAAACAAATATATACTATTTATATCATTTTGGTAGACTTAATAATGCCCCCTCAAAGAGATTTTTATCCTAATCCCGGCAAACTGTGACTATGCTTCTTTACATGGTGAAAGGCACTTCTCAGCTGTGATTAAGTTAAGGATTTTGAGAAGGGAATCATATCCTTAATTATCTAAGTAGGCCCAATATGATCACAGGGATCCCTATAAGAGGCAGGAACTAAGGTAGGATAGAGAGATGCAGAAAGAAGCAGAGTTAGAGAAGGAAGATACATCACTGGGTTTGACAATGGAGAAAGGACCCATGAGGCAAGGAGCAGCAGCCTCTAGGAACTTAGTGGCACTAAGTAAGAAAATGATTTTCTCCTGGAGTCTCCAGAAGAAACACAGGTTTGCTGATTTGGTTGTAGTCCAGTAAACTTAATTTCAGACTTCTGACCCGCAGAACCATAAGAAAATAAATGCATATTAAACCACCACATGTGTGGTAATTTGTTACAATCAGGTATAAATGATATTAAGAAAAAATTGAACATGGTACATAGATAAAAAAGACAGCCATTTTAAACAAGCAAGAAAGAACTTTCTGATAACATGCTATTTGTGTAGACATATAAATGAAGTGAAGAAGTGAAACACATAGCTACAACTATGTTCTATGACAAGGTAGTGCAATGTTCCTGAGTCCTTGCTTGTTGTATTCTAGAAACATGCACAGAAGAGAAGAGAAGGGAGGGAAGCTTTAGCATTCAGGAACCCATGGACCATACTAGGAACTTTCCATTTTTTGTGCGTATATAGGATGAGAAAATGCTGAGATGTTTTCACAGAAGCCATGACATGTAACAAGATTACGTTAGGTTTTCTATGAAGAAGAAACTATAGGATCCAAGAAGCCTGCCTGGTGCCATTTTATAGACAGGAATTACATAAACATGGTTTTTATCCATATAAAAGCACTTTTATTTCTGTTTTTAATATTCTCTGATTTAAGTCTTTGACACAAAAACATTAATTCCATGCTTGAAGGTTCTACTTTTTAATCACCTTCTAATACCATCACTTTGGGAAGAAGGATTTCAACATATGAATTTTAGGGGGATAGAAACGTTCAGCCTATAGCAGGCAATGTAAAACAACATTGATAAAACTTGAAGACATTATGCTAAGTGAAAAATGGCAGGTATTGCAGCACAAATACTGCATGATTTTACATATGTGAAGTATTTAAAATAATCAAACTCATAGAAGTAGAGAATGAAATGGTGCTTACCAGAGGTCAGGAGGGAGAGATTTCATTTAGTGGACATAAAGTTTAATTTATGCAAGATAAATAAGTTCTACAACTCTTCTGTATATCATCGTGCCTATAGTTAAAAACACTGTATTGTGCATTTAAAAAATTAGTCAAGAGGGAGATCTCACGTTAAATGTTCCTAACAATTTTTTAAAGTAAAACTCTGTTGGTATATTTTATAGTATTGTGTTTGAAAACACATTTCCGACATAGAACAGAAACTTCATCAACATATTTGCTTTAATGAAAGACTTGATACATACAAAATAAAAACAAAAATCAACAATTAAATCTAACATGAAACATCTACTCCTCAAGTACAGTAATTATGTTTATGTGTACTGAAATATTTTCTGCTTTTAAAAGAGAATTCAAAAGACACAGAAATCTATTATTAAAATATTTACTTTATTAAAATCTTATAGAATGATGTATTATTCTGAAAGTTACATTTTGTTTTCTCTCCACTGATTTATTTTTAAAATAGTATAAGGAGGCCTGCAATCTGAGATGAATGTATGATAAAAATATTCTGCCATGTCCTATATATACCTCTTTAAAACTCCTTTTAAAATGACCACACACACACATACATACATGTACAGTAAGAGTTATAGCATTAGTTAGTGTCAGCAATATGCTTAATCTACATGAAATGATGGAAGGAGCTTTGGGAAATATTTACAAGATTAGTGCAGTCAAGTATATATTTGAGATATCAAGATGGAGTAGTTTGGAGTAATCCCTGGGGGTAAGGGAAAGACAACAATTGGAAGAGACTCATGCATTTTTGGCAATGGAAAATCTGCCATAAACATCAAGATTGAATAGAAGGTGTAGAAATGAAGGCAATTTCTACTGTAGTTGGAGAGGGATAAACCTTTAACATGGCTTGGCAGAAGTGGTGTTTAGCAAGCCTCTAACAAGTCTCAATTTCTTCCCCTTCCTTTCTTATTATACTCATGGAAAAGAATTCCCTGTGTTCGGGTTATACTTAAAAAGTGAGAATTTATACTCTGAAACCTGATGGGCAGAGTGGTTACATAAATTATTTGAAATTCTTCTGTGCAGGAAATTTGTTTATTCTCCTCCATTTATTTGTGTAGTCAATCATGTATTTATATCAGTATAAACTCTTGGATATTTATTTTGTATTTTGGTCAAGGCTCCTGTAACCGATACCTAAAAATGTGAATGTGGCTTTGAACTGGGTAATAGGTAAAGTCTGGGGAATATGAGAGCGAGATCACTTCTGGAAGGAGAATACTGAACCAAGGATTATTCTGAAGACTTGAAATCTAATGATACTTGCTTTGCTAAGTTTTGGACTTGCTTAGAACCTATCACCATTTTCTTGCATCTGATTTACACGTTTTAGGATAAGAATGTCTAACCTATGCCTGTTCCACAGTTGTATTTTAAAAGCACACTACTTTTCTAATGTCACAGGTTCACAGCTGGAGAGGAATTTTGTCTCAGAATGAACAGTACCTTGAGTATCACACACATCTGATTTAGATGATATTTAACCTTTCGAATTTTGGCTTGAGAGTTGATGCTGATTGAGTTGAGTCTTTGGGGCTGTTGGGATGGAATGAATGTATTTTTCATGTAACAATATGAATTTTGGGGGCCAGGACTACAGTTCACTATGGACTGAACTGTGTCCCTCCAGATTTCACAGGCTGAAACTATAACACCCAATGTGGTTGTATTTGAAAATAGGGCCGTTAGGAAATAATTAAGGTTAAATGAGGTCATAAATATGGAGAATTAATCTGATAGGATTTGTAGCCTTTTATTAGGACTATATGTGGCTTTATATAGGCTGGTGCAAAAGTAATTGCAGTTTTCACCATTAAAAGTAATGACAAAATCTCCAATTACTTTTGCACCAACCAACCTAATAATAAGCGGAAGTTCTCTCTCACTCTCTCTCTGTCATGTGAGGACACAGGGAGAAGTCATCTGTCTGCAATCTGGATACAGAACAAGCTTCAGAAACCAAACTTTGCTGGGCCTTCCAGACTCCAAACTGTGAGAAAACGAATCTTTACTGTTCAAGCCATTCAGTCTATAGTATTTCATTACAGCAGCCTGAGCTAACTAATTCAGATTTATAACCCAACACAACATAATGTATTTTATGCTCAAATTATTCTAGCTTTGCCCATTGGGAGCTCTTTCAGGTGACTTCAGTAACCCTTTTAAATAGCCTCATTACTGTGTGAAGTAGGGGTATATGTGGTTTTTGTATGTCTGTGTGTGTGTGTGTGCACACACTAAACATAACCTTACTTTCTGGCATTATAAGATGCTTCCGGCATATAGTATATATTTTATGTGATGCCAAAGTCTTAGAATAATTCAGTCATTTCTGGAAGGAACCTTGGCTCTTTGTATTGAATATTAGTATTAGAAATAAATATTTCCTTGATAATATGTTCTGTACTCCTATGTGATGCTTTATTCTAGGTTCTATCAGCTGATAGAGCAAAAAAAAAATGAAAAAAAAAAAAGAAACAGGTACTTTTAGGTACTTATAACCTATGTATACTCACCTGAACATGAGTTCATGATGATGTCACCAACTCTAATTAATTACCGTATGTATCATTTTAGCCTCTTCCCCTTACATGCAACTTCTCACTTCAATAGTGAAAAAACAATGTTTCTTACCATTCACCATTTATTATTTAATTGTTAAATCTAAGTACACGCATATGGTGGTAAAATAATTGATAATCTATACCTCCATGGGAAACAACTTTATAAACTAGAATATAGTACTTATGTACAGTTTATTTTGCCTTTAGTCTTATATACTCTTTTCATTAGGTCATCCCCATTCCCTCAACTCTTACAATAAGTTTGTTTCATACATCCGTAATAGAGTTACAGTGTTTTGTCACATTCTGCATTTTATCTTGAAATTCCTGGGCTCTTAAATAATATTTTTTTAATTGCATAGAGTAAGATTTTTATTTTGTACTGTAAAATTTTATAAATCTTAATGTCTTCTATTCATCATTACAAAGTCAACAGAGTAGTTTCATTACCCTGAAAAACTCTTCCATGCTTTAATTATTAAATACCTTCCCACCCTCAAAGTCTTTAAACCAGTGATCTGTGTGCAATCTGTATAGTTACTCTATTTCCAAACTGTCACATAATTTCAATTGTACAATATATAGCTTTTTCAGACTGGTCTCTTTCACTTATCGGTATGCATTTGAAATTCATCTGTATTTTTTGGAAACTTGATGTGTTATTTCTTATTTTCATTGAATAATATTCCATTATATACCACATTTTGCTTTCAGTTTTGATTGCTTTCAGTTTGAGTAATAACAAATTAAGATGGCATAGACCTTCAGGTGCAGGCTTTGTGTGAATATAATATTTAAAATCAGATGAAGCATGATAAGACAATGTTTAGCTTAAAAAAATTGCTAAATTGGGAGAAACGCCAGATGTAGGTGATAGGGGGATGGAGGCAGCAAACCACATTGCCATGTGTGTACCTATGCAATAATCCTGCCTGATCTACACATGTAACTCAGAACCTAAAGTACAATTAAAAAGAAATAACTGCTAAATTGTCTTCCAAAGTTCTTGTACAATTTCACACTCTCATCTGCAAAAATGTGAATATTTGTTGCTTTGCATCCTTTCCAGAAGCTAACGTTGTTGGATTTTTGGATTTTAGCCATTTTTATGTGTGTATAGTTTTATCTCATCATTGTACTAATTTACAATTCACTAATAAAAATGATATTGAACATTTTATTACAAACTGATTCATCAGAAGCTTATATATATGTGTATATATTTTCTGTTTAGATCTTTTGTTTATGTTAGTTGGATGGTTTGCTTTCATTTTGTTACATTTAAATAGTTCTTTGTATAATTTCGTTATAAGTCTTTCTTTAAATATATGTTTTGAGAATAGTTTTTCTGGTCTGATTTTGTAAAAAATATTCTCCTACATTATCTATTGCAAAGAAAATTTAATTTTAATAAAGTCTAAATATCATTTTTAAAAAATTTATAGTTTGTGCTATTTCTGTTTTATTTAAAAATTCATCACCAAACCCAATGTTGTATAGATTTCTTCCTATGTTTACTTTATATGATCCACAATGTGGTATATCTTGGGAAGAGATCTATATAAATTATACATACACACACACACAAAAAATATTATAAATTATATATATAATAGAATTCTGTAAATGGCGTTTATATCAGATTGAGCGTTCAGACCAATATCATACAAACTTCATCTCAGTTTGAGAAGTACTTTTGAAGAACTTTTCAAGTTCACTGATTCTTTCCTTGGCTGCGTCCAGTCTAATGGTAAGTTCATTAAAGAAAGTCTTCATTTCTGTTACAATGCTTTTAATTTGTTAGCATTTCCTTTTGATTCCTTCTTAGAATCTTAATCTCTGTGATTACACTAGCAATCTGTTCTTACATATTGTCTCTGTTTTATATGAGGGTTGTTAGCATATTAAAAATATTTAATTTAAATTCCACAGTTTATCATTGTAATATCTGTGTCAAATTTGAGTCTGCTTCTGATGTCCCCTTTATCTCTTCAAAATGTCTTTTCTTATCTTTAGAAGAATCTCACACACTGGTTGGTTGAAAGCCAGACAAGTTATACTGGGCAATAAAATATTTGGTAAATATCTCCTTATTATGATAATTTGTATTAATTTGGTGAGAAGTTGGATTTAGTTAAATATTTGCTTTAGGTACAGGTGCCATCAGCTTTAAAATGCTCTAATGTCCTTGTTTTGCCTACTCTTTTGGCTTGGGGCTTTCCTACATATCCTTCCTCAGAGAGAGTCTGACTCATCTCAATCTTTTTTATGGACTTGTGTCCTTAGAATGTACTTCAGAAAAGTTTGGAATAACCTTTCTCTCCTTAAGTGAGATAGGAGATCAGATGAAGTTTGAATGGAAGTTAAACCTTTCCATAAGTTGGGTATGCCTTTTCTCTTGGACAGCAGGCTTTTTACATGGAGAATGCTAGGAGGTGTCTCTGTCAATGATTATATTCCTCTACCCCTGCCAGACAAATGAAGGTATCTTTTTTTTTTTACACCATATAAATCTGATAGGGTCTCTAGAGATGAAATATACAAACATGTTTAAGCCCTACTATGACTGCTACACCCAGTATTTTCTCACTGCCACATGATTTCGTATCCAGTTTATAGGAATTTATGAAAATTATTATTTAATTGTTCCTGTCAACTTTCAGCATGTCTTGTGGATGTTCCTGCTTCCCTAGATTTCTGCAAAATCACTTCTATGATAGGGCTAAGAGAGAAGATGCAAATTACTAAAATCAAAGATAAAGAAGGTACATTACTGAAGACCCTATGGACATTAAAAAGATAATAAATGAATGTTATGAACCATTCTTCACCCATAAAATTGATAATGTAGATGAAATGGCCTACTGTAGATGAAATAGCCTAATACCCTGAAGAAAACAACCTTCTAAAACTCACACAAAAAGAACTAGACAATTTGAATAGCCTTTATTTTTAAAGTAATTGAGTCACTAATTAATAACCCTCCAGTACAAAAAGGACTAGGCCCAGATGGGTCCACTAATGAATCCTACTAAATATTTAAGAAGAAATGTTACTGATTCTTTATAATCTCTTCCAGAAGATTAAAGTAGAGAGAATACATTTTAACTTATCCTGTGATGCTAGTATTACCCCAATAATAAAACTAGACAAAAGCATAACAAGAAAAGAAAACTAGAGACCAGTATCAATAACGAACATGGATACAAAAGTTCTCAATGATGGACATGATACAAAAATTCTCAATTTATAAGCAAAATTGAATAAAAATTGTACAAAAAGAACTAAGTGGGGTTTATTCCAAGTACACAAGAATAGGATAGACAATTTTAATCGCCTTTACATCTTGTTTAAACTGAAAAATCTCTTATATATTTTAAATTTGTATGATGTTGAGAATATGTACCATGTCTTTCAACCATTTGTACATAGGATGTATATGTTTGTGTGTGTGTGTGTGTGTGTAGAAAAAAATTGCTAGTCAGTGGAAAGGAGATATTTGCAGTATATATTAATATATTAATGATAAAGGACATGTAACCAAACTAAACACTACAAGTCAGTAAAAAAAGACAAATAATCCAATAAAAAAGATGTTCTTGATATAATTTGTTTCTCTACTATTTGATATAATTTATTTCTCTAATATTCATATTACTGATTGTATATACAAAACATTACCTCAGGCCTGGTGCTGTGGCAAATGCCTGTAACCCCAACACTTTGTGAGGTAAAGGTGACAGGACTACTAGAGCCCAGGAGTAAAGACCAGCCTGGGCAACATAGCAAGATCTTGTCTCTACAAAATAAATAAATAAATAAAATTAAAAAAAAATTAAGCTAACCAGTGTGCTGATGTGTGCCTGTAGTCCTAGCTATTTGGGAAGCTGAAACAGGAGGATCTCAGGAGTTCAAGACTGCATTAAGCTATGATCATGCCAGTGCTCTCCAGCCTGGGTAATAGAGTTAGACCCCATCGCTAACAATTAAAATAAAAACAAATAAATAATCTCTTAAATCTACTCACTTACTCTGTACTTTTGTTATCTAATACAAAATGTTGTCATCTTTTACATGAGCATTATTAATTGCCTCCAAATTGTTTACTTGCTTCCAAGGTGAATCCTCAAATTTCTATCCTCTGCAGTTAGCTCAGTGATTTTAAATGCACAAACATAATTCACATCTCTGCTTAAAACTCTTTAGTAGCTTCCAATTGCACATTAGATAATATTCACAATTCATACTACAGTTTCCAAAGCTTAACAAGTTGTTACTCACCACTTCAACTTCTTACACCATCTCCTACTCACATATTATGGTTTATCAGTTTTTGCATTTGTGTAGTTTCCCACATACACTGAGTAGTATGCCTGACTTAGATGATTTTCTCAGCCTGAAATTATTTTTACATAGTGACCTCTTCCTTGTCATTGAGATTACAACTTAAGTGTCATTGACTAAGAAAACCCTTTTCTTATCATCTAATTTAACGTAATCTTCCATGTCAATTCAAGTGTTTATAGCTATATGTAAAGGAACCTTATTCAAGTGGCTTATATCATAAGAATATGTAATTCACTTGATAGAGAGTCCTAAATTGGGGCTAGCTCTGGTAGAATTGCTAAAGTGACTCCCTCATCAGACACTCTTTTTTTTTTTTTTTCCATTTTATTGCCAAATCATCTTTATGGCATCAGCCCAGGAAGCATTGCAGAGAAGGTACAATAACAGCTGGACAAGCAACTAGTGATGCCAGCCACTTGCAATCCCTGCACATAACATACATTTTTTTTGATAATCCCTTATTCTACTTCTCAGCCTAGCATTTATTACTATTTGATGTTCTCTTATTTGTTTATTGTTTTAGAAGGGGAATTACATGATGATAAAAGTTACAGATTCTGGAGTTTCCTTGCTTACCTTGAATGTCTGACTTTACTTTTTTCTATTTGATCAGTGCATCTAATCTCTGTGACTTAGTTTTCACAGTAAAATAGGAATGATTACATTGGATATCAATATTAAAACACTGCTCTAAGGATTGAGTGAGCTAATATAGGTAAAACACTTAGAGTAGCACCTGACATATATTAAAAGCTGTGACAGGGTCTACTATATATTATTACATATAACTTACTGCTTTTTTTAGTCTCCCCCTCTACAGCCACAAACACACAAATGCCAGATAATAAGTTCTAACAGAGCAAGGTTTATTTATGTGCAGAAAATAGTTAACACAGCAGACCTGAGATTGCCATCATTATAAACTCTGCTTACAAGGTAGGCTCTTGTCTGGTATTTGGAAACTTGGATTTCAGAATGGTTCCCACAATTCCATAACCGATAAGAATGGTTCACTCAGTCTAGACTGTGCAAGCAATATGGTTTATGCTAACTACTTACTTTCCTTCTGGGAGTCTGAAATATTGTCTTTGTTAGGCAGAGTGTGCTTTTGTGAGGAGCATGCAATAAAAACCCTGGGTACTGAGTCTTTAATGAGCTTCCCTGATAGGCAATATTTCTCATGTGTTGTCACACTCTGCTGTAGCAATTGTGTTCTGTGTGACTCCACTTTTCTTTTCTAGACTTTTCATTAGGCACCTATTCCCTTTGCTGGATTTTCTTTGTTTCTGTTTTCTGCAATAAATCATAGCCATGTGTACTACTATATGCTGAATATTGTGAGCCCTTCTAGTAAATCGCTAAAACTGGGAGTAGTCTTAGGGGCCCTGACACAGACTTATTTACCAAAATCTAGAACAGTGACTGATTCATGGTATTAGGTTTGTGCAAAAGTAATTGCAATTTTGCATTACTTTCAATGGTAAAAGCCGCAATTACTCTTAAAACAACCTAATATATTCTCAGTGAAAGTTAAATAAATAGATAAAATAATAAACAGATAACTATGGCTTTATATGATTACACATATTTGGACAAACAATAGCAACAACCTTTAGCACAGAGAGTAGCCTGTTTCCACTGAAGAGACTGTGCTCCTTGATGGTTGCTTACCACCATTTATCATAAATGACTCAAATGTCAGAATGCTAGGCCATGAGGATATTGTGGGGAGGGACGAATCATGATTCTATAAACAATTTTATTATGTCCGCCAGCTGTTTGGTCAATGTCTTAACTGTCAGCTCAAAATTGGGTATGGAATATAATTGCCTGAATGCTGTAACAAAAGGCTACTGATAAAGATATAATAAGAATTATGGTTAAGTTTGATCCTTAATTGTACCCCAGGTGACTAGCATGGGGTGAGACAAGTGAGATATGTGAGCTTAAATCATTTTAAATCTATGGAGTCAAGAGAGAGAGAAAAACCCAAGCAGTGATTGTAGAAGGTGCAATGGACCCACTGCTCCTGTTCCATGTGTAAGCCCAGCAGTTTCTCATCCTCTTTCCACTTTGGAAAAATTAAACCATTAAATTTTTATTTAATTTATTTACAATTTAGGCTGGATTTGAATACAGTTAAGAGTATCCTACACAATGCTATTATTGCTTTTTCCTTTCTATTTCTATTCCCTAATACATTGTTTGGCAGATAGTAATTGCTTACTAGAGGGGACTCTTAGAATCACGGCTACCAGGAGTGTCCAATCTTTTGGCTTCCCTGGGCCATACTGAAAGAAGAATTGTCTTGAGCCACACATAAAAAATGCACTAACACTAACCATAGTTGCTGAGCTAAAAAAATATCAAAAAAAATCCAATAACATCCAGAAATTTGTGTTGAGCTTCATTCAAAGCCATCCTGGGCTGCATGCAGCCCATGAGCCATGGGTTGGACAAGCTTGGTTTCTACCATCTAGTAAGTGAATAGATTTCCCTTCTAGTCTTGGCACATTTAGGCATTATTGGACAAGTAATTTGTACTGTGATTTTCTTTACTCATCTGTGAATTGTAATTACATTTAGCTTTCTGTATCTGGGGTTCTGTATCTGTGAATACAGAAACCGACTGGAGGACTTGAGCATCTGTGGATTGTGGTAGATATGGAGGAGGGGGCAGTCTTGGAACCAGTCCCCAACAGATACTAAGACATGACTAATCATACAACATTTGTAAGAGTTAAATTAAATAGTATAACTTAGAAAATACATGCACTTTAGAAAGGCTAGACATTATTATTATAATCTAAGAATGCAGTAAGAAATTAAAGAGCAATGTTTTGTCAGCTTATGTAAGGCCTTGAATGTTAGCATTTATTTATATGACAGCAATGAAATTTTCAGCAGGAACATGGCATAGTTATTGTTCTGATTTTATTTATTTTTTATTGTCAAATGTTATTACTGCAAAGAGAATCTAGAAAAAGCTTACAAGTTTATTGTGAACATTCAGGTGATAAGAAATTAGCATTAATGATGATTACAAGAGTGGATCCTGATCAGATTCAAAATACATTATATATATTGAGATATCACTATGTATCCCAGGAACATGCATAAGTAATATTTGCCAATTAAGAAAAATAAAATTTTTTTTAAAAAGTGGAAATATAAAGAAAATTATGGGTAGACTACTTAAGAAATTTCTCTATATTTTGATTCCTCTTAATTTAGTCTTTCATTTTCAACTAAATAATATTCTGTTTATAAATTAATACTACATATTGCCTTCTATAACTTTATTTCCTAACTATTTATAAATTTAAAATTTGAAAAATTTCTATTTCAAGATTTCTGATAATAACTATTTAATGGTATACAATATTTTTTTTAAATTTAGTTTTATTTTATTTTAGATTCAGAGAGTATATGTGAAGATTTCTTACATAGGTATATTGTATAATGCTGATGGGCTTCTAATGAACCCATCACTCAAACAATGAACACAGTATCCAAAATGTAGCTTTAAAAACCTTTCTTCCTTCCCCTGTTCCCCACTTTTAGAGTTCCTAGTGTCTATTATTTCTATCTTTATGTCCATGTGTAACCATTGTTTAGCTTCCACCTACAAGCAAAAACATGTGGCATTTGATTCTCTTTTTCAGAGTTATTTATCTCATAACAATGGCCTCCAGCTCCATCTATGTTGCTGCAAAAGACATGATTTCATTGTTTTTTGATGGCTGCATAGTATTCCATTGCGTATATATACCACATTTTCAATACTTGATGGACACTTAACGTCTGTTCCATGACTTTGCTATTTTGAATAGTGCTGCAATAAACATATGAGTACAGGTGCCTTTTTCATAAAACAGTTTATCTTCCTTTGGGTAGATATCCAGTAGCAGAATTGCTGGGTTGAATAGTGGTCCAATTTTAATTATTTGAGAAATCTCCATACTGTTTTCCATAGGAGTTGAACTAATTTATATTCTCACCCAACAGTGTATAAATACATTTCTTTCTTTAAACAATCCACAGCTTTTTAGATGGGTTTTTAAATACAGTCTATATTTAACAAATAATTTTGATAGAAAAAAGTCAATTGACAAATTAATCATTGATTTGTTTTAATCCTAGGGAATCAATAGATGACAACTAAATCCTAACAACCTTTCAGAAGTTAAAGCTACATTACTGTGAAGAAAGTCTAGTATCTTGGTTTTATAGAAGTTTTAATTTTTAAAAATGGCAGTAAGTTTTGAAAAAAATGTGCTCAATGATTTTCTAAAGGTATTATTTTTAGGTCATTTGAATTTAATGGTTCATAGGTGACAAAATTTCACTGTTTATTTCTGCATGTTCAGCTGAGGAAAGAAGGCTGAAAATCAAATATGGTAACATTTTCTTTCACTTAATTCAAAAGGTCTCTGAAAAGTTATAAGATTTATTCTGTAAATTACTTTATAATTGTTCTTTAAACACACTGTGGTATTTGATAATGTCAGAATGATTTTGCTTTAGGGAATGTGATTTTAGCCCCTGACGAAAATTAATTACTCTCCCTAAATAAACAGCATTTTATATATTTTATGTGAGCTTAGGGAATATTTTAAAGTTAATTAATCTGTCTCTGACAATTACAGAAAAAATTTAGGAAAAAATTACTTATGCATTCAGGTCAGTTTGCTTATGCTAATACACTAACACACAAGAAAAAATATCACATTCATTCAATCATATTTGAAGAAAATACTTCTATTTACTTTGAAATCTTGTAACTCTATTGTGTAATCCAGTTCCCAATGTGCTTTCTTTAAAACTTTGTGCCAAAAATTGTGCTGATCAATTTAACAAATGCTTCATTTATGCTAAAAAATAATATATATACATATATATGTGTATATATATAGTTTGCTTTCTTGATATTTCATCCCTTAATGCTCTTTTGTATATTATATTAAACTCCCCAAGGCTTTGGAGAGAAATATATGGATATATATAAACAGAGTCACAGATTAAAAATCCGTAGGAAAATGTCAAGAACAATTACATCAATCTGTTCATGGTACTTATTCTTTGGAAAGAGCAATGAGATGCAGGGGGAATCTACATGAGCTTTTAAAAATATTATTTTTATGTTATTTATTTCTCATATTATTACTTTTCACATTGTTCTAATTAATTTGGGGATTTGTACATATATTTTACATTTATTATTTATATATATTTTTAGAAGAATAAGAAAATCTCCTTTCATCATTGCTTTAAAAAATGTTCATGGCAAAGAAAAGACATATTCTAAGTATATTAATAATTACAGATGTGTAAAAAATAGAATTCAAGGATTTATGATGTAGGCATTAATTTATTAAACTACTATAAGGAAATCTGTAATTTAATTTAAATAATATTTAGAAATTTTATCCATATATTCAACAAGTTAATTATTAAATGTATTTATGTGTGGGATACCATTTTAGGTGCCTGGGATGCATCAGTGAACAGAATACATCTAGTGCTGCATGAGGGCTCTTCCTTTTCAGTGAAGGAGGACATCAGACACAGATGTATAAATTAGTCATTGAACAAAATAATTGCAGGCAGAGATGGATTCTATGAAAGAAATAAATCAGAGTGATGAGAGGGAAAGTGACAGAGAGACAGCTTTAGATTGGAGGCTAAAGTGAGGCCTTTGAAGAAATGATAATTCATGTGAGACTTGAATGACAAGATAAAATGTAGAGAGTTAGAGGCTGAGGATTACAGGCCAAGGAAATAGCCCCATGCATATGTTGTGAGACATAGCTCCAAGACACAGACATGCATAAAGTTTAATTCAACATGACTGTTCTAGAAATGGATTGAAGGTCACTAGGCCTGGAGTATCAGGAAGCAGATGAGAACTTGTGAGAACAGAGGTTGAAGTGTGCTGCTCATGTCATTTAATGAAGCAAATCACATGAAAAATATCACTGGCATTTATGATTACATGACCAATTTAAAAATAGCAGTAAAATTTACTTCCTACTTTATCCTAAAGTTCTGAAAACTTTTAGATGGTATTCTTGGGAGAGAATTTACAATTTTGGTGTGTATCATGATTGTAAAGATACTCTGATATCTTTATAAAATAGAAGTAAATATAGAAATTAAAAAACAAAAACTTTTCCAGTTCTCTTAGTCAATCACTGACAGTATGTAAAATCATTGTCTGGTTGATAAGTTCATTTGAGTCTTTCATTTTAGTTCAAGGAGACTTTAGTTTCCTCCTTTTAGATTATGAAATGGAAGTTATCTGCACCCCTTTTGTATATACCATTCATGACTTATGCATACCAGTTCTGTACTTATATTGTAAATAGCTATTATTGTAAAAGAAAAAATAATTTTCACAGGAATATTTTCTGTGTATAACAGAAATGGCTTGTTTTGATGTCTTTGTTGAAAATATGTCCATAACTATTATAGGAATATTCTGAAACATTATTTACAAATTTTAAAAGAACATTTTAATAGATAAGCAGTCTCAATATTATAAAAAATACTTCTTTTCCCATGTAAATGTAAAACTTCCAATCACATTCTGATAGAGCTTAATTTTAATGGATCTTGATGCAACACATAAAAATCATGTGAAATATAAAAGACCAAAAATTACAAAAATATTATTGAAAATGAATAAACAAATTGGTGTGGCTTAAACCACAATGTATTAAGTCATACAGTACCTGAAAGTCATATTGTGCAGAGATAGATAAATAGAAAGCCAAGTAAAATAGTTACTCCAGAAATTAATCAATCAATAAACAAACATATGCACACATTTATTTTATATATGACTATTGCCATTGTAAACTAACCAGAAAAAGAGAAGCAATTCAGAAAATAATTAAAAATTAGGTATGTATATGAAGAAACATGAGATTAGATTAATAATTCCTTATATTACCTACAAAAGTAGATGATATATTTATTAGTCATACTATGTAAACCAACATTAGAAAGTTTTTAAAGAAATATAATTGTATGTCTTTATACCACAAGATATAAAGAGCTTTCTAAATCAAAACCCCAAAAATGAATCATAAGAATGATTGATAAATTTGATTATATTAACATAAACATTTATTTTCTGAAATATACATTCTTTCTGTGCATGCACGTGAATCTGTAAATTTAAATATAAAAACAAATTCAGTACAATGTTTGTTTGTAAAAGTACTAGAAATCTTATGTGATGCTGTTCTTCAAGTACTAGACATTTTATATTAAGAAAGCATTGGAATAAGGTGTATAAATATTGATACATGGGAAGATATAATACCAGTGTCTGTAGCTAATCTGAGCATTGAGCTGCAGATGATGAGAGAATAAAGAATATTAGTAAACTGACACTGTTGATAAGCCAATTCTCTTTAAATGTAAGATAATCACAAAATAAAATATTAGTTGAATTATTGGAATTGCATAATTTCTACTTATAGAAAATTATTAAAATTCTTTTGGAAGAGTTAAGCATTTATGATAGCAGAAGGTTTATGAAAAAATAATTTTGAAGACTCACTGGATCTTTCAGATAGAGTTAGCATGCTTTAGTTATTAAAACTGAATAGTATTGTCACAGAGATAAACACATTAATCAAAAAGAAATATGTAGATGAATTTTATGATAAAGCTAGGATTTCCAGTCATTAAAGAAATAGAGATGAATTGTTCATTGACATTGTTTTGGGAAAATAGTATGACTCTATATTTCAAACTTGTGCATTATTTTAAATTAAATTTCCCATGGAAGAAAACTTTAATGTTAAAGAAATAAATTATAGACTGACATCAGCAAGATGACTAGCAACAGATTCCTGGTACTCATCCTCCCAACAAGAAAAGACAAAAGCAATAAATAGATTAGATTTGACTGGAGTGTTGAGGAGAAAGTGTTGAAGTGGAGAGGCATTTGTACAGGAGGCAGCGTGTAGGCACCTAGCCTCTGCAGCCCAATTTTCCCACCTGGATTGGATCTGCCTGGAGTCAGGAGAAACTTTCTGTTGTGGATAAAAGATAAGCATAAGATCCCTATCATCCCCTGTTGCCACTGCCGGTAACTATAGTCCTTACTACAGGAGAATCCCACCATCTGCACAAGCACTGGGGCCAGGTTGGAAAGAAGCCAGGAATTCACACAGCTGCATTGCCTTAGATTAGGAGCACAATGTGTACAATCCCACCCCCACCGACTCCCTGTGAGCCAACCTGCTACAGCACAGTGCCATCCTGAGATCAGGGTTGCCTCTGGCTTGCACCCTTCTCTGGGGGCCAGACGACTGCACCTCTCCAGCTCTGGAGCTTCATCTTCATTACATACATACCTGGATTACACAAGGGGCTGAATATCACAACCCCAGTAGCATGGAGCCTGGACCTAAGATTGACTGTGATCTTAGTCCTGCATAGTAGGGAAACCAACTCCTGTCCTCACTTCCATGTAGAGGAACAATCTGCAAGTCCCATGCAGGGTGAACCTCCCTTGACCTGGTCAAACCACTGAGCACCCTCCTGTGATTGGGAGAGAGCCCTGAGCCTGGAGCAACTAACACACTCCTGAGTCAGTGTGTGGCTGTACACCCATGCCAAGGGCCTGAGAAATAGCCCTGTAGGCCACTCCCAGCAGACACTCAACCATGCAGGCCAAGCAGTCATACACCCATGCCCCAGGACTGAGAAAAAAAAAAAATCCTGTGGCTGCCCCAATAAGCCTTCTCCCAGGCCCACTAAACAGCTGTGTGCCCACGTCTAGATACCAAAGAGACACCCACTGGCCACCCCTGTGGGGCAGGCTCCCAGATCAACGGAGCAACCTTCCACCAATGTTCCAGACTTGAGAAGCACTCCCATGGACCACTCCTCACAAACATGCTCAGAGGCTAGATGAGCAGCTATGCTGCCACACCCTGAGCCTGAGAAACAGCCTTTTGGACTACTCTCAGTAGACATACCCCTAGGCTGGTCAGGAAGTAATGCACCCCATGTTCCACGCCTGAGAAGCAGCTCTTTGAGCCAGTCCTGGTAGACATGCCCCCAGGCAGGCCCAACATTCTTTAGCTGTCATAGTGGACCTAATAAGAAACTGTCATCAGGCCACACCCCTATCAAGAAGCAGTACAATCAAGTCCGGGACTTGAGAAATTTCCCTACAGGCTGCTCATGGCAGGCATGCCACCAGGATGGCTGAACAACCACATGCCCATGCTCCTGGTCATAGTAACAGCCCTGTGGTCCCAAGTTGTGGGGCCCCCCATGCCTCCATCCTGGGAAATAGCATGACAAGCCCATTCATGGAAAAGCCATGTCATCATCACCACATATTCCCTCAGCCTAAGCCACTGAGACACGTGCAAACATCCGTTGCAAAGATTACAGTTGAAAAAAACTACATGGAAACTACACTATTGCATCTACCTAGTAAAAAGCCAGTGTAATCCACTGACACCCCAGATCTATTCACAGAAGTAAATCTTTCCCTGTGAGACCTACTCCATGTAATTAGACAAGGTAACTTTTCCACCAGATGTATTGAAATCAATGTAGCAACACATCAAACAAGGACACATAGCATCTCCAAAGAAACACAATAATTCTACACAACAGACCCCAATCATAAGGAAATAGATGAAATACCAGAAAAATGTTGTTGCTCACTGATTATCTTAAGAATACTCAGTGAGAAACAACATAATACAAATATTTTGCCTTTCAATGAAATCAGGAAGACAATTTATGTTGTTGCATCCAAAGACAGGTGAATGGATAAAGAAAATGTACACATACACAATAGAATGTTACTTAGCAATAAAAAAAATATGAAATTCTGAAAATGGAGGTGATTGTAAGTGAAATAAGCCAGGAACAGAGACGTAAACACCACATGCTCTCAGTCACAGGCAGAGGTTAAAAAAAGTTGATCTCATAGAAGAAAATAGCAGAACAGTGATTATAAGAGGCTGAGAAAAGTCATGGGAAGAAGGGGTTAGGGAGATTTTTTTTAAAGGATAAAAAGTTACAGCTAGACAGGAGAAATAAGTTCTAGTGTTCTATAGCATTGTAGAATGACCCCAGTTAACAAAAATGTATCATATGGTTTCAGATAGTTAGAAGAAGGATATTGAATGATTCCAACACAAAGAAATGATAAATGCTTGAGTTGATGAGTATGCTACTCACCCTCATCTAATCACTATATATTGTGTGTATATATATATATTTACTTCTAGCATTATGTACTCCATACCATACAGATAGCTCAGTGGTCCTATCTCCCTTACCCACAATAAAAAGTTATAATTCAGTATGAAGTTTCAGGACAAATTGAATTAGTTATGCAGAGGTAAGTTAGAATTCTATTTCTCTAAGGATTCCTTGTGGAGGTGACATCAACCAAACTTCATACAAACATGGGACTTGAATGAAAATTTCAAGTCCCAGGGATAGAAGATGGTTTAAAAAAATAAAGGCATAAAAGAAATGCACCCCTGTCAGATATTTCTGCAGCTGTAAAATCCTTTTGGGAGTAGTGAGAAGCAGAGAGCCACTCATCTAGAGGTTGCTCTAAACAGGCTTTTAGCTCATGGTATCTCCTGAAGTTTTCACAAGTAAGATTTTATAAGAAAGTAATATCTGTTGGTGAGCTGGTAAGAATAGGGGATTAAAGGTAAGGGACTTAAAAATTAAAGGTGATGGTCGGACGTGGTGGCTTACGCCTGTAATCCCAGCACTTTGGGAGGCCGAGGTGGGCGGATCACGAGGTCAAGAAATCGAGACCATCCTGGCCAACATGGTGAAACCCTGTCTCTACTAAAAATACAAAAAAAATTAGCTTGGCGTGGTGGCGCGTGCCCGTAGTCCCAGCTACTCCGGAGGCTGAGGCAGGAGAATTGCTTGAACCAGGGAGGCGGAGGTTGCAGTGAGCCGAGGTCGGGCCACTGCACTCTAGCCTGGCGCCTGGTGACAAAGTGAGTCTCTGTCTCAAATTAAAAAAAAAAAAAATTAAAGGTGATAAGAAATAATCATATGTCATTCAGAGTGTTAGGAAAGATGTATGTCAAAATACATTAAAAAATTTAGAAAAAAGTAAAAATAAAAACCTCAATAAGTTAGAGAATTAATATTGCAATTCAGGTAAAAGGTAGGCCTCTGAAAAGGACTTTGCAATAATTATATTTCAAATTTTTTCAAGAGATAAATGACAGAATTATAGTTAGACAACAAGATTAATAAATTATAATGAGAAAGAAAAATAATTGTGAATAGCTAATGATGTAAAGGGCAATGTTTGTGCTTCAAGGTGGAGTATAGAGAGAAATAAATGAAAAAACTCAAAGTGAAACAGCATGAAAAATAGAGTGAAATATCTAGAGTAACTAATAGAAGAAGTGATGGAAAGGCAATATTTTAAGAAAAACTGACTATAAAGTTAGTTGGATTGAAGAAAGATAGTTGCTCAGTTAGAAAGCACACTTAAATAAAAATAAGTGCACACCCAGAAACATTGTAGCTATGTTGTAAAATATCAATGATAAAGAGAAAACCTTAAAAGCATCCAGAGTAAAAAGACAGATTATCAAGGGAGGAAGAGCAAAGAGACTTACAACAGGCTTCCTGCAGAAACTTCAAATGCCAAGTGATAAGTAAAACCTTCAAAGGGCTGAGAGACAAGAATTGCCAATGCAGAAATCTATACCTACTGATACTAGCATTCAAGAGAGAAAAGAAGATACAATTTAAAATTACCACCAAACACTCTCAGAAATAATCCCAA
Source organism: Cacajao melanocephalus (assembly GCA_963573385.1). NCBI lineage: Eukaryota > Metazoa > Chordata > Mammalia > Primates > Pitheciidae > Cacajao > Cacajao melanocephalus. The sequence continues at coordinate 42,506 of CAUYLG010044869.1, forward strand.
AGGGTGTAAGAGTGACAAGAATAAAAAAAGGAACAAATGGAGAAAATGTAGAAGGAAAAGAGAAATAATGAGATAGATTATCGGTAAAAATAGATTGCAATCCAGTTTTGTAACCGATGAAAAGTTGTTTTTTTTCTGTCATAAAATCACAATTAATATTCTCAATTATAATAGCATAAACCTGTTCAATTAAAATCAAGATGTATTAAAGGCAGTCTTAAAAATGTATACATGAACACACGAAAAAAATAGAAAAGATAATTTTCTACAATGGCCAATAAAAATTAAAATACTTAATTAGTAACCAAACTCCTCCATACCAAAATTAACTGGCCCAGACTAAAAAATGTAACAAGAGTTAATGATTTTTATTTGAATTTATTTCTGAGATCTAAAATTTTATGGCTGCCTATCTTATTTTATGGAATTAGGTAATCTTGATATATAAGCTGATGAGAACAATATGATAAATTTATTTTTTAATGTTCAATTATAAACATTAGGACATCCACTAACAGTTGTGGAATTCTGGGCTATAATCCAAATGGTAATACATGTAACATATATCTAAACATTTGTAAGCTACAACTCAAATTTAAAAACTCAATTAGTATTTATTCTTTGTTACTAGTTTGAAAAGACTATATCATTTTAGTAAGGATCCAGGTGGTTACATTGATATTTAGAATTTGATAATTTTTTTGAGTTACATGTGGGAATAAATTACTTTAGGGAGAGCTGGTCAATAATTTCTAGTCATCAGGTACCCCTTGTTTTCAACACTATTTCTTTATTGCACAGTGAATGGCTTTATATATACTTATGGCCAACATCCATGTTTGCATGTATAAGCTTTGTCTATACACCACCAAATTAGCTATCCTTTAAGTACAGGCTCTTGTATCCAGGCATGCATACACATCCACAAAGTAGTTCAGCTTCAGGAGGAAAGATAAGTGAAAAGGCTGTCTCAGGTCTGGTAGTATGACCAAGGCCATTGCAGAAAGGCATTCTGAGATTGTGAGAGCTCAGGTAAAGCATAAGGGATTGTGTTGTTTGGAACATATATATCTTTGACCCTATGACCTTCATAGCCCCTTGAAAAAAGCAGAGTCTGAAGCTAAGGATGTTTCCAATAAATGCCAACACAAATAATCTTAACAAAACACTTGGTAAATTAAATTTAAAAACATAAGTTATATTTTTATATTATAACCAAACAAAGTTTAAAGTAGAACATGCACATATGTAATCTTATATATATAAACAGATTAAATAAGCAAACCATCTTAAAAGATGACAAAATACATGAAAAATTAAATTGTCTTAAGATGATGAAAAAGGTAATTCTTTATAAATTAAAGATGGAATAGTACTCTCTCAGTTTGCTAATTATATATACCCACAATCTATTAGAGACATCAAACTCATGATAAACTTTGACAACATCGAGTATGATAAAGACAGAAGATACTTGGTTGGTGAATTTTTATCCATTCTGCCATTTTGTATCTTTTAATTGCAGTATTTAGGCCATTTACATTCAATGTTAGTATTGAGATGTGAGTTACTATTCTATTCATTTTGCTATTTTTTGTCTGAAGACTTTTTAAATAAAATTGTGTTACTGCTTTATAGAGTCTGTGATTGTATACTTTAAGGAGGTTCTATTTTGATGCATTTCAAGAAATTCTTTCAAGATTTAGAGCTTTTTAAAGCAGTTCTTATGGTGCTGGCTTGGCAGAGGCAAATTCTCACAACAGTTTTTTGTCTGAAAAAGATTGTATTTTTTCTTCATTTATGATGCTTAATTTCCGTTTCACAGGACGCAAAATTCTTGGCTGATAATTATTGCTTATGGAGGCTAAACAAAGGACTCCGATTTTTTCTAGCTTGTAGGGTTTGTACTGAGAAATCTGCTGTGAATTGGATAGCTTTTCCTTTATAGGTTACCTGATGCCTTTGCTTCACAGCTCTTAAGATTCTTTCCTACATCTTGATTTTAGGTAACCTGATTACTCTGTACCTAGGTGATGGTTGGTATTCGCTTTTCTTTTTGAGACGAATTACACAGGAGTTCTTTGAGCTTCTTGTATTTGGATGTCTATATCTCTATCTCTCGCAAGGTCAAGAAAGATTTCACCAATTATTTCTTCAAATGTGTTTTCCAAATTTTTAGATTTCTCTTCTTCCTTGGCAACACTAATTATTCCTAGATTTGGACATTTAACATAGTCCCAAACTTCTTAGAGACTTTGTTCATGTTTTTAAGTTTCTTTTTCTTTGTCTTTATTGAATTAGTTTAGTTCAAAAGCCTTATCTTTGAACTCTGAATTTTTTCTTTTTGCTTGTTTGATTCTATTGCTGAGACTTTCCAGTTTATTTTGCATTTCTCTAAGTGTGTCCTTCATTCTCAGAAGTTGATTGTTTTTTATTTATGCTATCTATTTCTCTGGAGGTTTTTTCATCCACATCCTGCAAGTTTTTTTTTTTTTTTTTTGAGACAAGGTTTCACTCTGTCATCTAGGCTAGACTGCAGTGGCATGATCTCGGCTCACTGCAACCTCCACCTTCTGGGGTCAAGCAATTCTCCTACATCAGCCTCCCAGGTAGCTGGAACTACAGGCACCTGCCACTGCTCCTGGCTAATTTTTGTATTATTTTTGTAGAAATGGGGTCTTGTTATGTTGTCGAGGCTTGTCTCAAACTCCTGAACTCTGGTGATCTACCCACCTCAACCTCCCAAAGTGCTGGGATTGCAGGCATGAGCCACTGCATGTGGCTATTTTGTTAAATTTCTTTGAGTTGGTATTCACTTTTCTCTGGTGCCTCCTTGAGTAACTTAATAATTGACTTTATGAAATATTTTTTCCTGCAATTCAGGGATTTCTTCTTGGTTTTGAGCTATTGAAGGTGAGCTAGTGTGATCTTTTGAGAGTGTTAAAGAAACTTGTTTCAATATATTACCAGAATTGTTTTTCTAATTCCTTCTCATTTCAGTAGGCTACATCAGAGGGAAGACCTTGGGCTCAATAACTGCTTTTCAGATTCTTTTATTCCTCAGGGTGCTTCCTGGATGTGGGTACTCAGGGATGTGGCTTCCTGAGAGCCAAACTGAAGTGATTGTTATTTCTCTTCCGGATCTAGCTGCCCAGTGGAGCTACCAGGCTCTGGGCTGTTATTGGGATGTGTCTACAAAAAATCCAGTGATGTCATCCATCTTTAGGTCTCTCAGCTGTGTATACCAGCACCTGCTCTGGTGAAGGTAAAATGGTTATAAAATGGATTTGTGAGGGTCCTTCGTTGCATTTTTTTTTTATTGTGCTAGTTTTGTGTTGGTTTGACTCCAGCCAGAAGTTGGCACTTTCAAGAAAACGTCTGCTGTGGTAGTATAAAGAGGCTACAAGCTTGCCCTAGGGTTGCCTGGATATGTTTCTGAGGTGGTGGGCAGGGCCACAGACCTCCCCAAAATTGTACTCTTTGTTATTGGCTACCAGGGCAGGTAGAGAAAGACGATCCAGTGCCAGTGGGGGCAGGGTTGTGTGTGTCTGAGCTCATACTCTCCTTGGACCTGGCTTACTGTGGCAGCTTTGAAGGATGGGATGTGGTTCTTAGGCCAACTAAGTTATGTTCCCAGGGGGGATTATTGCTGCCTCTGCTGTATCATGCAAGTCACCAGGAAAATGGGGGAAAACCAGCAGTTACAGGCCTCATCCAGCTCCCATGCAGCTTGAAAGGCCAGTCTCATTCCTATCATGCCTCCCCCAACAGAAACAAGTTTATTGCCAGGCAGTGAATGAGCAGGACTGAGGACTTGGCCCAGGTTCCAGGCCTCCCCATTGGGAAAGCAAGCAAGGTTTTCAGGTTTTGCACCTCACCATCTGCCACAATTTCTGAGCTGAGTCTGCACTCGCCTTTCACATTCTCCCCCAAATTCTGTCCAGGAAACTCTTCAATTTGTTAAAATTGTTACAAAGCAAAGCTGGAGGTTTCCTTCTCCCTGTGACCTTTCATCTGTTCCACTGGCAGCCCATCTGAAGGACACCTGTGAGACAAAGTCAGAAATGGCTTCCCTGGGGACTGAGAGTGCCCACAGGGTTCTTCCTGCTGCTTTCTCTACCACTGTATTTTGCATGGCTCTCTTAAGTTTGTCTTAGCTCCAGGTGAGGTCAAATCCTTCTCCCGTGGTCTGGACCTTAAGGTTCCCCAGTGGGGATGTGTGTTCAGGGACAGACGATCCCCCTTTCACACTTTGGGCACTCAAAATTTTTAACTGTCTACCAGACCCTGCAATAGCAATCCTTATTAAATGCTAATGTTATCTTAACTGGTGTGGTGTTGCTTTATATAAATTAGTGTGATGAGCTAACATGGAACTTAAAAAGATATTTATAGTAATAAGTTTGTAAAATGTTGAAAATAAGTAAATGAATCTACAAATTCCTAATTCCATGAGGCCAGCCTCATCCTGATATCAAAACCGAGCAGAGATAAAACAAAAGAAAATTTTAGGCCAATATTCCTGTTGAACATCGACGCAAACATTCTCAATAAAATACTGGCAAACAAATACAGAAGCACATCAAAAAGCTTATCCACCATGATCAAGTTGATTTTATTCCCATGAGGCAAATCTGGTTCAACATGGATAAATCAATAAACATAATTCCTCACATCAACAGATCTAAAGACAGAAACCACATGATTATCTCAATAGACACAGAAAAGGTCTTCAATAAAATTAAACATCCTTTCATGTTAAAAACTCTCAATAAACTAGATTGTAGGAACATACCTCAAAATAACAAGACCCATCTAGGACAAGCCCACAGCCCATATCATACTGTACGGGCAAAACCTAGAAGCATTCCCCTTGAAAACTGGCATAAGACAAAGATGCCCTCTTTTACACCACTCTTATTCAACATAGTATTGATTGGAATTTCTGGCCAAGGCAACCAGGCAAGAGAAAGAAATACAAGGTATTCAAACAGAAAGAAAGGAAGTGAAATTGACTTTGTTTGCAGATGATATGATCTTATATCTAGAAAACTCCGTTGTCTCAACCAAAAGCTTAAGCTGATAAGCAACTTCAGCAAAATCCCAGGATACCAAATTAATGTGCAGAAATCACAAGCATTCCTGTATATCAACAAAAGGCAAGCAGAGAGCCAAATCATGAATAAATTCTCATTTACAATTGCTACAAAGAGAATAAAACACTTAGGAATACAGCTAACAAGGGAACTGAAGAACCTCTGCAAAGATGACTACAAACCACTGCTCAAGGAAACTAGAGAGGACATAAACCAATGTAAAAAAAAGACTTCAAGCTCATAGATAAGAAGAATCAACATCATGAAAATGGCCATATTTCCCTAAGTAATTTATAGATTGAATGCTATTCTCATTGAACTATCATTGACATTCTTCACAGAATTTTAAAAAAAAATTAAATTTCACATGGAACCAAAAAGGGCTTTTATAGCCAAGGCAATGCTAAGCAAAAAGAACAAAGCTGAAGACATAATGCTACTGAACTTCAAACTATGCTATAAAGCTACAGTAACCAAAACAGCATGGTATTGGTACAAAAATAGAAACATAGACCATGCAACAGAATAGAGAACATGGAAATAAGACCATACATCTACAACTCTCTGATCTTCGACAAACCTAACAAAAACTAGCAATGGGGAAAGAATTCACTATTTAATAAATTCTGCTGGGAAAACTGCTGCCCACATGCAGAAAATTGAAACTGGACACCCCATCCAACCTCTTCCTTACATTTTGTACAAAAATTAAGTCAAGATGGATTAAAAATTTAAATATAAAACCCAAAAGCATCTGCAAGAAACTCAAACAAATGAATCTACAAGAAACTCAAACAAACTCAAATGAGAAAAAAATTAAAAAGTGAGCAAAAAACGTGAACAGACCCTTCTGAAAAGAAAACATTCATGCAGTCAACAAACATATGAAAAATATCTCAACATCACTGATCATTAGAGAAATGAAAAATCAAAACCACAATGAGACATTATCTCATGACAGTCAGAATAGCGATTATTAAAAAGTCAAGAAACAACAGATACTGGTGAGGTTGTGGAGAAATAGCAACATTTTCATACTGTTGGTGGGAATGTAAATCAGTTCAACCATTGTGGAAGATGGTATGGTGATTCCTCAAAGATCTAGAACCAGAAATGCCATTAGACCCTGCAATTCCACTACTGGGTATATACCCAAAGGAATATAAGTAATTTTACTACAGAGATGTGTGCATATGTCTGTTCACTGGAGCACTATTCACAATAGCAAATACAAGGAATCATCCCAAATACCCACCTATAATAGACTGGATAAAGAAAACATGGTATAAATACACTATGAAATACTATGCAGCCATAAAAAGGAATGAAATCAGGTCTTTTACAGGGACATAGCTGCATCTGGAATCCATTATCCTCACCAAACTAATTCAGGAACATAAGAACAAACATAGCATGTTCTCACTTACAAGTGAGAGCTGAACAATGAGAACACCTGGACACAGGGAGGGAAATAACACAAACTGGGACCTGTCAGGGGTTGCAGCTGTGGGAGGAAGAGCATCAGGATAAATAGCTAATGCATGCTGGGCTTTATATCTAGGTGATAGGTTGATAGCTGAAGCAAACCACCATGGCACACGTTTACATTTACCTGTGTAACAAAACTGCACGTCCTGTACATGTATCACAGAATTAAAAATAAAAAATAATAAAATGTATTTATGGACACTGAAAAAATGCTCTGATTTGTGTTGCAACGGACTTTTCAGAATTAACATTACCTGCCAGAATGGAGTAGAAGAACGTATTCAAAAGCCTGAAAAAAAATGAAAATACAAATAAAAAACAAACTATTACTTGAGAATGCTTTGTCTAGGAAAGCTATCTTTCAAACTGGAAGGAGAGATAATGTTTTTCTCAAACAAAAGCTGAGAGAATTTATCACTGCCAGATCTGCTTTATAAGAAGTGCTAAAGAAAGCATTTCAATCAGAAAAACAGGGACACTAACATACAAAAAGGAAATATTTGAAGGTATAAAACTCATTAATAAAAGTAAACAGACAAACTCAGAACACTCTAATATTGTAATTGTGGTATGTAATGTACTTGTTTCTAGACATAAAAACTAAAAGACAAACCTATCAAAAACAGTAATAACTACAGCAACTAATTAAGAGACAGGCAATATAAAAACCTAAATAGAGACAACAAAAAGTCAAGATATCAGAGGGTATGTATTTAACCTGTAGACTTTTACTAAGTTTTTCTTTGTGTCTATTCTCTGTGATCAAAGATAAATTGTCATCTGTTTAAAAGAACTTGTTATGTATATTAGATTTTTGGAAAACTTTATGTAAACAAAAAGCAAAAACCTATTATAGATACAATAAAAGTAAAAAGCAACAAATTAAAACGCACTGCAAGATAAACTCACTTAAGCATAAATGAAGATAGTAAGAAAGGAAGACAGAAACTATAAGACAACCACAAAACAAGTAACAAAATGGCAGTAGTAAGTCCTTATCAATAATAAAATGAATGTAAATGAACTAAATTCTCCAGTTAAAAATATAGTTTGGTTCAATAAATTTTTAAATAACAAAACTTAACTTTATACTGCCTATAAGAAATCCATGTCACCTGTAAAGACACACATAGACCAAAAGTGAAGGAATAAAAAAACATATTTCATGCAATTAGAAACAAAAAAGAACAAGAGTACACATATGTATACCAGATAAAATAAACAAGTCAATGACTGTAAAAAGATACAAAGAAGGTCACTATATAATGATACAGGATAAATTCAAAGAAAGGATATAATAAATGTAACTCCATGTGCACCCAACATCAGAGCGCCTAAACATATAAAGAAATCATTAATAGATCTAAAGAGAAATAGTCTACAATACAAAACATCAACACCCATTCTCAATAAAGGACACAACATCCAGAGAGAAAATCAACTAAAGCACATCAAAGTTAAACTACACACTTGATCAAATGAACCCATTTGACATTTAATTAACAATTCACTCAACTAGTGCAGAATACATATTCGTTTCATTAGCAGTTGAAAATAATACAGAATACACCATATAACAAAAGTGTTGGCAAATACAAAAAGTCAAAATAATATCAACTATTTTTTCTGATACAATGGAATATAACCAGAAATCAAAAACGAGAAAACTTTGGAGACTATAGAAGTATACAGAAATTAAACAATATGTTCTTGAATTATTAATTGGTCAATGAAGAAATCAAAAGCAAATTTAAAATGAAAAAAATAAAAATGGAAATACAACATACCAAAATCTATGGTATACAGAAGAAGCAGTACTAAGGGGGAAGTTTATAGCAATAAACGCTTATGTCAAAAAAATAAAAAGACTTTTTTGTTTTTTTTAAATAAACAATCTAATGATCCAGCCTAAGGAACTAAAAAAGCAAGAATAAACTAAACCCAAAATTAGTACAAAGAAGGAAGTAATATATCACATAACAGAAATAAATGAAATTTAGACCAAATAACAAACAATATGAGAGAATAATAAAATGAAAAGTTGGTTTTTTGAAAAGATAAAGTCAATAGATCTTTATCTAGAAAAGCAAAGGAAACAAGAGGAAGACCTAAAAAATAAAATCAGAAACAAAAAGAGCAAACATAACAACTAATACCACAGAAATACAAAAAAAAAATCATTAGGAAATTCTATGAACAACTATATGCCAAAAAATTGAAAAACCCTGGAAAAATGCATAATTTCTGCAGACTTACAACCTGTCAATATTGAACCATAAATAAATAGAAGACCTGAACAAATCAATAATGTATAATGAGATTGAAGCAACAATAAGTCACCCACCAAGGAAATCCCAGGCTTCACTCTGAATTCCACCAAACAATTAACAAAAAACTAATACTAATTCTACTCATATTATTAAAAATATCAAAGAAGATGGGATATTTCTGAATTCATTATAGATATTGATGACCAGTATTATCCTTATACCAAAAACAGATAAAGCCACAAGAAAACTACAGACAAATATCACTTAGGGACATAGTTGCAAAAATCCTTAGCAAAATAAAAGCGAATCAAAGTTAGCACATTAAAGAGACCATTTACCATAATCAAATGGGATTCATCCTAGAAATAAAGGATAGTTCAATGTATGCAAATTAACAAATGGCATATATCAGAGGAATCAATAACAAAATGTATATGATTATTTCATGGATGCTGAAAACACATTCACTAAAATTCGACATTCATTCATGATAAGAACTCTCAAAAAACTGGGCATTGAAGGAACATATCTTAAAACAGTAAAGGC